>WYDI02006486.1:0-107753 GCA_009867235.2 Psittacus erithacus
ACATTACTGAGCAGCAACTGAAAACATCGGTGTTATCAGCGCTGTTCCCAGGCTGAAAGTCAAAAACACAGCACTGCGCCAGCTACTAAGAAGGAGAAAGATGACTGCTGCTGCTGAACCCAGGACAATGAGTTTTGCAATTCCTTGTAAGACTGTAAAATAATTGCTTTGTATGCAGCTGTGGGTGGTAAACGTTTTCCTGGCTGCAGGTTTCCACTATGGGCATGCAGAGTGGTTTGCTGGAGTGAAAACACCAGCAGCTGCTGCTGAACTCATTGGAGCTTGTAGATGAACAGGGCTACATGTGAGTGCAGTGGGTACCCACCATGCTCACGTGTGGCAGGGTGGGCTCAAGTGTTGGGCTGGGCAGTGCTCAGAATACAGAATATAGTTCAGACTGTGCTCATACTGTATAGAGGGGTTCCCGGTGCCCTTTTTTAATGGAGATATGCAGGCAAGGCAAGGTGGAAATGGAAATTGTCAAAGGAAGAAATGTGCACCTCATTTGTTTCTAAGCCCAAATTATTTGGGATTCACAGCATGCCCTGGGTTAGTGACTCTCATGCAGAGAGCACAAGGGGCTGTGCTTTTATTACCAAGACATGTTTTCATGAGAAATCCAGACCCTGACATGGCCTGGACTTAATGTAAATTAGCCCCTTATGAGGTGACTCAGGAAGAGAAGGTCTAATGAGATGTGAAAAATCTTTTAAAGTACAATATACTCTAAATCAGTGTGCATATGTGGCTTAAAGGTAACTTCTGTCAGCACCTAAAAGGGATCATTTAATACTTTGTCCCCAAATAACATTGGAGACTCCATATTCTGTGTAGGCTGCACACAGAAAATTAGCATCTATTCCACAAATTATAACAACCTTTAAAGCCCTTAACAGCTCTTTGATTAAAAGATATCAAAGGCTTTATGATCATGAAACAATTAATCTAACACCTAACTCCACGGGGGGAAATACTTTCATCCTCCTTTTAGCAAATGAAAACCAGGGTTAAGGATCCATTTTGCCCAAGATCCTACCAAATACCAAAGGCAGAGCTGGGGCCGTGCTTACTGCCTGCCACTCTGGAGCTCTGACCAGTAGATAATATTCCCTGGACTGGACTGGCAGCTTCCCAGCAGATGCCTTATCCCAGCTCAGTGGCTGCATCGTCTTGACCAGCAGAAAAAAAAGCTTGTTCCAGTCTGCATGAACAACCTCAGGCTGTGCCTGCGTTGATCACACCACGGCTGCTTTGGGGAGCGCAGCACAGCTTTCCCAAAGCGAATCCTGACACTTCCCTGTGGGATCAGCAGCTCACTGCAGAGAGGTGAAAAGACAGAAGCTCACCATTGGCAGTGAAGTGACTTTGAAAGGACACAGACTGACGAGATGACAGGAAATCTCTGCACAGTAAGGAATTATTGGCAAAAGGAGACAGAGAGGGAAAAACTGGACTGACAGATAATTTGTACCTAACAACCAGCCTGAACCCATATTAGAGCTCTGGCTCTTCTACTGCCAAACCCAGGGAGGATCTGAACAAAGTTCAAGCTTCGCTGCTAACACCCTTCAACATAATGAACAGAGCAAGCATCTGTGATGTGACAGTGCCAGTCTGTGAGGGAGGCTTCAATCCAGGGCCGGTTTCAGTTACCCTTCTGAACAATTTCTCCTTGCAAAATGCCTAGATCAATGCAGGTGTGGGTATATCTTGGTGCAATTGAAAGCAGCCCCTTCATTGAGCAACGAAGGAGTGGGACCTGAGACAACAAAGTGAAGGAGGCTGTCTGTGAACTTGATCGACCTGGCTTGTCCTTGGCAGATTCCCCCAGCTATGAAATACAAGCACGAGGGCCCAGTGAGAAGAGGGACATGGCAGAGGCAGTCAGCCTGGGTGAGTGTGTCTGAGAGGTGGCACAAAGCAGTGATTTGGGGTACAGAAGGGCAGGAGCTGAGTGCATGGGGGGCTGGAGCCCACCACCTCTTGCCTAGAAGACATTCCCATGCTGGCAGCTGGTGGGGATGTGGAAGGCATGGGCACTGCTTGGATGCAGTGCCATCAGCATCTTGTGGTCACTCCAGCCTGCTCTGAGACCCATGAGAGGGCTTCCAAAACTATAATACCAAATTCCTGAGTTCTCCATGGTCCAAAAAGAGGTAAATCATATTAAGTAGCTCTGCCCCCAAACAGAAACAGGCTAATAAAGGAAACAGTAGTCATTAATTCAGTAACCTGTTTTTAAATCTCTTTTTAAACCATTAGCTGTACCTTTTAAACTCATTATCTTGCTTGTCTTTAACATACTGGAGTCCCTCAAGGGTACATAGAAACAGCATTGTGTGTAGCAGGGAGTGTTTTATGCACAACATAAAGCTAGTTGCAGTCATACAGATGAAGTGGGAGATGAGGCATAAGTAGCCCCTGGCAAGATCTAGGTACCACTTGTCAGGTCTGGGTGCCGCCGCCTATGGTAGGAGGGGAGGACAGGTTCCTGCAGGGCAGCAGGAGAAATCTCCCCTACTGCACCACAAGCACGGGGACGGAGCTCTGGAGCCATGCAGTGCGATGGGCAGAGCCCCAGTGCTCTGCTGGCCGCTGGGCATCGCGGTGGCGCATCCACAGTCAGCAAAAGAGAGATAGCCCATGACAAGGGCTTCTCTTGCAACATACAGCAATGTAACCTTTGAGCTGCTAATCATTTTTCCTTTTTGGCAGCCAAAAAAATGTTATGAAAGAGTAATTCTCAGCATCCATTGTACCCTGAGGGTTAACAAATATGCGTAAGAAGAGCTCCAGATAGAAAATTGGCAGCCTCTGCTTCTCCTTTAGTGTGTGGAGAGCTCCCCTGAGACTTGAGGGATGATGAGAGTTGTCTTTTGTTCCTTTTTTTTCCCTTTTTTGAGAAATAAGGTCACAGAAATTGCCAGAGGAGCATGTGGAGCGAGCACAGCAAAGCACAGAAGCCTGTTGGAGAAACTTCCTGATTTTAGAAGCCTGATTCTTGTTATTTTACAGTAAGACTGTAAAACACAAACTCTTCCCAAGGGAGCTGGGGGAAAGTGCAGTGGTTTGTGCAGGGCGGTGACAGAAGCTGAGGCGGGAGTGGGCAGAAGGGCAGAAACCGGTGTGTCCGTGCGAGATGGATGTCACACACTAATGTTACACACTAATGCCCTGCAGGGACAGAGCCAGCAGCCTCCCTACCGTGGGGAAGTGCAGTGCCCATCACACACCAGCTGCAGGCTGCCTGCCCAAAGCTGCTGCCATCCGGCTGTCACTTCTCTGTGATCCTAGTTGCTGATTGCGGGACGGTTTCTAGTGGACAGGCCTGGACCTCTCCCTCGGCAGCCTTTTCCCTTTGCTCAGCAAAGAGGCTGAGGCTAGAGCAGGCCCAAAGGCCAAATGAGTGACTGGTGTTGGCAGTGCAAGGGTACAGTGTGCATGGGATGGCATGGGAATGCCTGTCTTGGGCCAGCATCCAGGGCACAGGGGTTCAAATGCTGTTAGTTCCTCAGCAAAAGATAAACCAGTATTTCAATATATACATCCACCAGGCCCCAAAACCTCACCAAAGTGTCTAATTTCTAATACTTAACTCCCCTTGGGCCAGCAAACCCCACAGGGATAGCCCTGGTGGCAAAGCTACGAAGTCAGAGGGAGACTAAAATATCACAAGGAATCCTAGTCAGGAACAATTTAACTTGTAGCAAGGTATTAGCTTCTTAAATAGTACATGGAAGGTGGGATGTGAAAGCTGTGTTTTCAGAGTAGCTGAAGCAGAACAAACTCAGATAGTCATCAGCCTCAGCGTCTCTGTACGGCTTTCCCTGGCACCTCTGGGAATGAGACCTCCCCTGGGCTGACCTGCACTGCCCCAGCCCCAGGTTTACTGTGTTATCACTGGTGACCGTCAGCCACCCTGCGCAGGCACCACACCATTTTCCTGGAGATTTCATGTTTATCTTGCACACTGCATTGAGCCACGCAGGACAATTCCCTGGCTGTGGGAAGGGAAAAGCTCCTTACAGGCAGCTTGAAATGCAGCACTGGGGCAGCGAGGCTTATTGTAACATTTAGAAATTACATTTTGTGGTACTTGGTTAATTGAGGAGCTTACCTGGCAATACAAGAAACCAGGCAAAGGCTCTAATGACAGCAGGATCAGACCCCAGCCTGCAGCCTGGGCAGTTTCCATACATAGCAAGATGAGTTCAGCACGCATGTTAGCTGCGAGCCACTGATGAGAAGCTTTGTTAGGATAGAGCAGCATTTCTTTAACTTCGCTCTCTTCCCTACAGGCTGTGGAGGAAGTGACTAACTCCTGAGCAGGCAGTCACCGACCTGGTGAGAGATTCAGGTATGTGTTGGAAGGTAAAAATGTGCTGGTGCCCTGTCTAGTCTTGGTGATATTAGTCAAGCATAAGTCATAGCGCTACACCTAAGACAGACTTCCCCAGGGAAATCGTAGACTGCTGATGTGGATGGAAAAAGCAGTGGGGATTTTTTACACACAGATAAGAAAATAAAGGTCTCCAGCTGAGATATCCATTTTGGGAAGTGAATGATAATTTGCCAGAACAGGGGACAGCTGAAATGAATAATGATATTCTGCTGTCATTTGTACTACTCAAAATACAGAGTCAAATCAGTGTAGTTGCCAGGGGTCTGCACCTGATATCTCTGAAGAATTTGTTCCACTAATCTGAAGACTGCAATAACACTGAGCATTTGGCTTCAGTTGATCCAACGGCTTCTACCAAGGATAAAAAAAAGACCTGTGGATTACAGGGTTTGTGCATTTGTAACCAGACTACTTAACAAACTTCTAATTCCTTCTGACACGGAGGGGAGCTACCAGACACAATTTCAGTTTGCCATCAGAAGTCCAAAACCAAGCTTCCTCCCTCTCAGTTTTACAGGGGTAAGACAGCAAGTACTGCATTGTCCCCGTGAAAAGCCTCAGCACATCTCCAGTGCAGTCCCCCTGGGACTTCCCCACCGCCCAAGCCCTCGCGGCTGCCTCTGGTTGCCTATTTGATCAGCTGGGAATGGAAAACTGCAGAAAATGCTCTCAAAAGGTTAAAAAGAAAAACAAGACAGGAATGCTAGCCAGGAAAGGATCAGCCCTGGAAGCTTTCTAATTCTCAGTTTGAGCTTGGACATGTGGAAAAAATAATAGTCATGAAAGGACTTGCAGGCCCTCCCAATCTAGACGAAGAACAAACAATACAAAGGGACACAGCAGAGAGAAAAAGAAATAGATGAATTATGATGAGCCTCCCAGCAGTTGCAACATGGAAATTAGGACAGGATAACAGGCAATTTAATGCCAGCATGTGCATTGGAAAAGTGGAGGTGGCCACAAAGGGGATTAAATGTGACTGGAAAAACAGCCAGCATCAGTATGGGAGAATCATCAAAATAAACCAAAAAGAGAAAGGGAATGGGGATATACAACAATGACCTTTGCTACGTTGTTCACAGAAATATCCAGGGAAAACACAAACCATACAGCCACACAACAGAGAGGCAAACTGTTATCTGGCTAAGCAGGAAGACATGTCTGGACAAGAAGATACAATCGATCTCTGTGGGGTAACCTAAGTCCATCAAGAAGAACAAAAGGGTTCAAGTACTGCAGAGTTTAACTGAGGGGGTTTCCTGGTTTGTTTGGGGTTTTAAAAAGAAATTAAAAATACAGCTAGGAAAAAAATGGAAGTGCTATTGCTGCTTCAGAGCAAGAGGTGTGTGAGTACCGCAGTGCCTGCACAAGGAACATCTCTGGGTCTAGAGAGCAGATTGGAGAAGACGAAGTGCCCAGTGCAGGGGTGTTAATCTGCACCAGGGTAAGGCTACAGCATAGCCAGGCTGGTGATCCAGCCTGCACTGCATCCCAAATGGCTGGGCAGAGCTCAGGTCAAGACCAAAGGGGCTTGATGGGCTGGCTGGAGCCACAGAGCAGCTTGCCTCTGCCCTCCACCGCAGTATTGCAGCCTACTGCACCACTGCCTGTCTCTGCCGGGATTCACCCCTGTGGGGGACCGGAGCACAGGTGCTGGTGCTAGCAGCTGGCCAGTGCTGCGCTCCCCAGCGTGAGCTGGTGAAGGGGGTGGCTCTGGCCAGGGCTGCACGGGGTACATACAGGGGACACAGCTTATACACAGGGCCACGGGAGCTGCGGTGATGGCCCATGGGAGGAGGAGGAAGGTAGACAGCCCATGACATAGGGCAGGCTCTGCAGAGGGACAGGGGTATGTGGCTCCCCACGGCATTAGTGCCAGAGCAAGGGCACAGTGCGGCTGCAGGCCGCGAGCACTTCAGGCTGTATCCCAGCTCTGATGACTCAGGGTAAGCACGAGCCTGCGCGGGCAGTCAGTGTGCAGGGGCTACATGCTCAAATGGAGGAAGAGAAACCATCTGGTGAGGGCTGTCCTCTGAGTTACAGCTGGGGTGCCCTAAAGCCAATGGAGTGGGAAGCTCTGGTGGAAGAATGATGAACCATGGTGGAAGACATTGCTATACGAGGCCACGGCTCTGGCTGTGCTGCAGCAGAGCAGGTACACTGCAAAATGCCAGACAGCTGCAATGGCTGTAGGTCCCCAAGTTGCACAAAACCACCTCCCCTCTGCCTCTGGATGGAAGGGGCCAATGTAATAGAATATAAAATCAGGGCAAACCAGCCACACTTGGGTTCATTTTCTCTGCCAGCCATGATTGTTGGCAGCTGGGTCCCTGGCTGAGGGGGCAGTTCAGTTTCGGGTGTGTGTTTCTTTCTCCCTGGAGCTCAAAGCTTCAGGGTGCTTTTGATGCTGTGATGAGGGGTTTGGTGTGAGCTCAGTGGAACAGTTATGCTGGAAATGCTGAAGTAGGGGCTGTGTGGCCTTGGGGAATTCTGAACTGGAGGTGAGGTAAGTTACTGAAATGCCACTTTGTGTTTGCAGGGAGGGAGCAGCAGTGAGATGTCTTCTGTTTGGAGGGAGGTTAGGCTGGGGAGTTTCGTGGTTAGAGCTGTATCGGACCTGTTGATGAGTTGGGTTTAGGGAATGAATTGCACAAAATGCCTTATTGGGACAGGGCTTGGAGAGATCCAGTACCCCCAGATCAGAGTCCAGGGGCTGGGCCTCAGAGCTACATTCTCCTCAGGTGACCTGAATGCAGAGGCCACTATGTGAGTGCTGAGCAGGCAGAACTGATGGATGGGCTGCTTTCTGGCATGGTTTGTCACTGGTTGAGAAGAAACAAAGATGGTGACCTTGTAAGTGAGCAGCAGCTCCAGAGCAATGGAGCAGGTCTGCCCTCCACACAGCACCCATGTAAATGTTCCTTTTCAGGCGTAAGCACATGACTGACCTCAACTGAGTGGGCGAACTGTATTTTTATTGCTATAAAATGATGCAGAGTTTACTGACAAAAGCAGATTGGGCAGCTGGTGGGGATTTTTAATCACAGGGAAGCTTCAGTGGTCAGTGAATGTTAATTCATGTCTGTTTACAGTCACATTGTTGCTGCAGCGTGTTGTTTTCCCTGTGCAGGAGTTAAAAGCTGTATTTTAACACAACATAATGGTTATTAACTGACTTAAAAAGAGCGTGTCTGAAAACTACAGCGTTTAGGAGCTATGCAGTGTTTTTATTTATGTGCATATAATGCAAATCGATATACTTTATATATAAATACATTTGGTTATATGGGATGTGTTGTGCAGGATACAAAGGGGGCTGGTGATAAAGCCACATAAAATTTTACAGTGTGGTTTGGTTTTCTGGCTTTCAAGGTATTGCTGATTCGTCTGTTTAAAAAAAGAAAAGGGGGAAAAAAGGCAAAGAAAGCCCCAAAACAGTACTTCAGAGACTTGGTCATAAGCTTTCCTATTGAAATATCAAATGACTGTATTAGCATTTTCCTCCTTTTAGTGTTAACTAATTCAAAGGAAAAAGACAGGAAGGCAGATAATGTATCGGGATGGGACCCGAGGGGGTGACACCCCAGTTATGGTTGCTTGCACTGCCACAGTGGATGTATAAATGCGGGTAATAACTGGTTTACTCCCGCTCTTAGCGTGTCAAGTTTATGAGCTCATGGGTCATCTATTTCTTTGTAGCCTAGAACTGGGGCTTCTGGAAAGCTAAGAATTAAAGATGAAAGTTTGCCTTTCCCAAGCCTGTAAGAATTTGATTGCAGAAACAAGTCTTGGGAGTGCAGCACTCCGGACTGGGTCTGCAGAGGGTTCTGGATTTGTTGACTCTGTTTAGGATTGCTCTCCCCGTGACCTTGTAAGATGCTCAGGTCTCAGCTCTATGAAATCAGCTTTCGCCCTTTACAGCAATGTAAACATGCAGACTGCTCAGAGAAGGTATGAGAGCTCAAGGGCTTAAAGATGTTTAATTGGCTTATGGAGCTAAACTCCCTAAAGAACTTAAGCTGCTGTGAAAAGGGAAGCTGGTTTAAATCCCCAATTCTTCCTGCTGGAAGGCTAAGCCCAAATGTGCTATAGGGTGCCAGTTCTGGGCTTGGCTGCAAGTTGTCTGCTGTAAAGCAGCCAGACAGCCAGCCCTTCAGAGGGGATGAATTTTGTGGGAGGCACAGAAGCTGCCGTGGTCAGGACATTGTGTTCACCAGTTACTCTGGGCTAGTGAAACAGCCTGAGAGGCTGATGAAAGAAGCTGTAATTTGGGCAGGTCTGGGGACTGTTTTGCTTACCCTAGGAACCAGAAAGTGAGAGACCCATGAGAAATGGAAACCAACAGGTCTGTTAACATGTGGTGTCTTTGTTTCTGCTTTGTTGGGGTTTGGCTTTTTTAATTGTCTGGTTTCTGCTTCAGCTCTTGGCTTTCATTATGTCTTTCATGATTAAAATGCCCACTATTTTCTCCATAGGAGAAAATATAAAGTCACTTCTTTTTTTAATAAGGTAAGAGCTTTAGCAATTCAAGGTAGGCTCAATGAGCCATTTTGTCCTTGGCTGTTAATTTTTGTGCCACTTCCTTGCACTGAATCCAAGTCTTCATTCCCCCTCTGCACATCACTGGGAAGATGCTGGAGCTGTTGTTCCAGCATCCATCTCAGCAAAGCCATATTCTCTAGCCTGCCTTCTCTGCTTGTGCAGCCAGGATCCCATCAGCCTTTTTGCCACAGTATTGTATGAAGATATTCATGCAGATTCACTCTGTTATATTTTGTGAATGCCCCTGAGATTTGGTGCTGGGGGCAGTACTCAGGTCAGCACAGGAAAGAGGGTCTGTGCCCCAGCCCTTCCACCTGCTGAATGCAAGCTCAGCTTGCACATAACGTGGCATGAGCTCTATGAAGATGAATATAGTTGAAATGTGTTTGGGTTACTGAGCCATGCATGTTACATGGTGTGCCACTTGCCACACTGCCTCTCTGAGTCATCTGTGAACTATGTGGCAGTTCTTGGGCATTTGTTTCCAGGTTATCAATAAAACCAGTGGATACACCCGGACTTGGACCTGCACAAACACATTCCCTGCCCACAAAACCTCTGTGACTGAGTATGGGTGAATGCCTGGCTGATGTGCAGAGACCTCCCTTTCCTCCCAAGCCACTAAACAACTTGTTAGATTTAATGCTTCAGATGTTGACAGTCTCAGCTGACAGCTGCACTGTGCAGCAGCAGCAAGGCGAGGGCATCTACCCACTGCTTTCCCAGAGATGCTGTACAGCACAGCGAGAGCACTGACAGACTCTCCTGAGAGCTGTGCTGCCTGTTACCAGCCTGAGCATGGTGCTACAGACATTACTGAAACTTGGCTGGAAGTTCTGTGCTGGTTATTAATATACAAAGATAGCAAATGTTTAGATAGGACTGGCAAGGATACACAGGAAAAGGCATAGACTTATTCATGAGTTAGTGTTGGAAGAGGGCTCTGTTGCTCAAGGCTCAAATGAGCTTCCTCTTGCCTTTCCCATCCAGCACTCTCTCACACACAAAAAAATCAGGCAACCTCCCAAAGATGGGATACATTTCCCCTGAGGAAAGCAGGGGGATTTAACAGGCTCAGGCTCTGCACCGGGGCACCCAAGTATGTTTGAAATGTTCAAAGCTGACAAACTACGGAGCTGAAAAGCAACCTGGAACTAAATAAAAATTGGAGTGAGACTAGAGGAGGCTTCCCTGAAGATGTTTAATAGGTCACAGGGGGCAGGTTTTGTTCCAGAGGGCTGGATGTGGGCTCATAAATTACGGTTCCTCTCTTGCCTTTTTTTTTTCCTTCCTGTAAGAAAAGGAGAAGCAGGGGGCTGGGAACTGCAGATGTGTAACTGGGACTTGAGCAATGAGGTAGGCTTTGCTGTAGCTAAAGATAGGGTTAAAATTGTGTAATTCTGTGAGGCACAGGTTAGGTTTGCAACACGACTGAAAAAATCAGTTTAATTTACTGCTCAGTCTGGGAATGCACCCAAACTGACAGATGACACTGGAAAGGTTAAAAAGGTAGAATAAAGTTGATGTTTTCAATTTAAGTGCTCTGAAAGGCGGTCCTGCTTTTAGAGTTGTTGGGTTTGGGTTTTTTTCTTTCCTTTGGGAGGAAGAGAACAAAAACCCAACCAACACGCTGCCTCCAAACCCTGCGCCCAAGACTTTTATCAGCAATTCCTCCAAACCAGGGGTGATTCAGACACCAGTTCCTCCTTCGCTAACCACCACATTTCAGCGGTTTGGATAGAAGGGAACTGTGCTCTGAGTCAGCCAAGGTTAGTGTTTGCTTGGCAAAACCAAAGCTATGCCTGCAAGATTTTCTCAGTCAAAAAGCTGCCACAACTGGTCTTGCTTTCACAGAAAAAGCGTGTGTCACATGACGTTTTGACTGATAAATTTAATGCGGTAGTGATTAAACTCTGCTATGGCGGTTGTCTTTGTATTGGGGGTGTTTTTAGTGAGAAAGCTGCCTGTGAAGAGGCAGCAGCTATTTTTTCCCATAATTGCATCTGTTTCAGAGAGCAGACAGATGTTGGGCTGAAATTCATTATGGTATTCATAAACCCTATTGGGATCTGATGACCTAGTAACATATAGCTACTGTTCCTTGCAAAGCATTTAAAATGGTTGCCACTTTGAATGAAGAAATAACTTTGCAGAAGATGGGAGGGAAGGGGAAAACTTATAGCTAGGCAGATGGCTGCACCACAGCAATATACAACAGTAATATGAGTTCAATTTATTGCAATAAATCATCTGGCTCTTAATTTTGCAGAATTGCCAGCCAGCTTTTATGCATGGGTAGCATGCAGATAGTGCATTGATATTCTGATGTTAGCCACAGAGTCAAAGTGAAATAGCTGGTGATGCAGGAAGGAAAAGAAAATCAAAGTAGAGAAAACTCTCACTGGGAGACAATGTAATAGAAATGGCTTTGACACAGGGAAGCAGTTCTCTGTGTCACTCGTGTATTGCTGCACAAAAATCACAGTTGAGGATTTGGCTGGTGCTGGAACTGAGAGTCTGAAAGCCAGAAGTTCAAGATATCATCATTCCAGAAAATGCAACTTTTCTCCCAAAAGCATTGGTGTGGCTGTTGTCAGGGATAGCAGGGACACGCACTGGGCTGACAGGAAATGGGAAACTTCCAGCGGCAACGCTCTGACTTGAGAAACCCCAAAGTGCTGTGCTGAGACAATGCTATAAAGTCATGGGTCATGCATTGAAAGAGGGTTATCAGTGCTGCAAGGAGAGGGTTCCTCTTGCTCTCTGGGCACAGTGCACTGGGACGCGCTGGGCTCAGGCTCACTTGCATGCCACTGAAAAGCAAATCAATTTCTGCAAGACTCCCGGTGGGTGGCATTCGGACTAATGCATGTTTTGTGGGAGATGTGTACTTTAAGTTTTACCCTGGGAAATGAGGTGGACATCCTGGCTGTGATTACAGTGGTGAGAGGCACTTTTTCCAGCTTGCCTGTCCGCTCAGGAATCCTTTGGGAAGGAAGCTGTTTGCTCTCATTTTGGATATCCTGTGAAACCCAACTAGCGCGGCTGCTGGGAACTGAAAAAAATGACTGATTTTTAAAGAGCTGAAAACTACTGCATGTGCTCCCGAGTATTGCACAGGAAACTACTGGTTTGGTTTGTTTGTCTGCATTTCTGGTATTCCCAGTTGACTCAAGGTAGTAGCCCTGTCTCTCAATCCTAAATGCAGCAGATTCAGTTTTAAATATGAATTTCTGACCCAGCCTTAACGCATTTGGAATGATGTGGAATTTTCTTTAGTTCAAATGGGAGAAAGCATGAGAAATATTCAGAGCCTGATCCAACAATCTCTTGAAAACAAAGACATCTTACTGTGATTTCCAGGCACTGCAGGGATGGGTCACAGAAATACTGAAGTTATGAAGTGGATTGTGCTGGTGGAGGGGTTGGCAGTTCACGTCTTAGCATCTCTTAACTAAATTGGAATGTAACTGGGTGTCCACAGCCTGCAACTGAAATCTTTTCCCTGCAATATGAAGGATTTCTGCAGCAGCTGTGCTGTTATGCTGGTATTTTCCAAGGTGTGACCTGATGAAAGTGTTCCTTTTCTATGTTCGTTGTATGACTGCCACCAAGCTGGCATGAAGGCGTACCCAGACTGTGTACAATCCTAGGCTGTTTTTTAATGTGTAATCTTGTTCCTGACAGCCTAGCAAAGCCACCCATGGTACTAAACCATGTTATAATTGGAAATGGAAGGGGACAACTTTAAAGTTAGTGGCTGGCCTAATAAAATCAAGATTTATTCCTTTTTGTACTCTAGGACTTCATAAAAAACATTGGTAACAATAAATTGCTTCCAGAATGATGCTGCAAATGGTAATGTATTCAAGCAGCAGCCAAAAGACCCTACTCATGGATGAATGTTGGGCTTAATACCATGCTGGCTGTTGGTACCCATTGACTCTCCTGCAATCAGCATTTAACAGCTGGTGATCATTTGGTTTTGGTGCAACCAAGCAAGGACAAAATGGTTTCTGAAAGCATCAGCCAAAAGACTGGCCTTCCTTTTTGAGCAATCCAGAGGGAACTCCTGGGAGGGGAGAGTGAACTCTGCAGTTACATGCAGATCTCAAAGGGTTTTGTGTCACTTTGGTGTCTCTCAGCTAAGGGTTGTGCTCTAAAGAATCACTAAAGAGATGTCTGAAACCTCTAGTTCATATACAAAACAGAAGTCATGGGAATTTGTGAAGGATTTTTATTCTGGGAGAAGGATGCTGCTGTCTGAGCATAAGACTGCATCGGTCCAGTCAGGTGCCCCTGGCATAGGCAGAATGCAGTTTCCTTAGAGAAGGTAAGAAAACTTCTAGCAAAATAAATCTCTTGAGGGATGTTTTGGTGCCAAGAAAAGCTGGTGTTTACAGGGATCCTGTTTGGATCTGGACCAAGCCTTTGCAGAGAGAAGTCTTACGGAAAGCTGGCATGCTGGGGAGCTGGGAGCAGAGGAATCAAGGAGCTCAAAGAGGGATTTGCCTCCTACTTTTGTAGCAGAGAGCCTAACTTGAGCTTTAGGATTTCTGAGCTCCCTGTTGCAGACCTAGGATTTGAACCCCCAAAATGCTGGGAAATTCATGCAGAGGGCTGGCTCTGGGGTCACAGATGTGGCGGGAGCTCCTGGGCCTGGCTCAGGCAGCTCACAGAAGCTCACCCACAGTCACGGAAGTGGAGGGATGAGTAGCATCAGGGGGATTATTTCAAAGAGAAGATCCTCTGTGTCTGAGTTTTTCTGAATGAAGATTCCTCTAATTTTACAGTTTAGAGCACTATGAATTGTTTGCCCGGTTCAGAGTGCAACCACATTTTAAGAAGCTGCTCATTTCCTGCAGATCGGAAATCCTGCTCTACATGCGTTATCTTCTTGGAGTGGGGTTTTTTTTCTCTGCCAGCTTCACACCTGTAGCTGAGACCCCAGCGTAAACAAAGCTAAAGGAAACAAGGCAGCATATCAATTCAAACCTCCACTTCAAACACTCTCTTCCTTTACCAAGCGTCGCATCTGTCAGGGGCAATTACTACTAGCAACATTGTTATGGACCCAAATCTGAGTTGGGAAGGGGGAAAAGGATGCAGACAGAAGAGCTCAGGATTTGCCCCGTACTTCTGGGGTACAATGGCATTTCCTTTGCTGAAACAAAGGGAGTTCTTCTCCCTTCGTGCTTGCACTTCCCTTTTAATACAAAACATCCTTTGCATGCACATAGACATTTGAAAGGAGTTATGTTTAGGCCCATGGTTGCTGAATTTGGCTGCTGGGGTTTGATTACAGCTGTGGGAGAGGAATGCTGTACCAATAGCATTTAGTTGTCTCTTGTATTTGCTTCTGGTTTGCTTGGGTTTTGTTTTCAATGGAATTTACTCTTAAGGAATCCCGTTCACTTTTTATCATTTAGAATATGAATGCTGTTTCTAGTTTATTAATATCCAAGCTGCACTCAGGCATTCAATCCTTTATTTGTGGGAGTTGTTCTGCCACGTGGCTTCATGCAGAAAAGCCAGGTGTGACAGCCCATTTGCGAGTCAGCAACAGCTCTGTCTCTGCTGTTGCTGGTGCTTTGGAGAGGACTGGAGCAGAAACAGGGCATGAGGATGCAGGTGACACTTGGAGCATGGTTTCTGTAGAACCAGTCATGAGGCTGGTGATGAAGAACTCGTGGCTTGTAAATCTGGTTCTACTCTGAAAAGTAGCCTTGTGCTGTTGGCGTTTGCCCTTCAACAGATCTGCTGTGACTATCAGTGACCAAACCAGCTGTTGTTCTGTTAGAGCCACAAGGCTTTTATGGGGAAATACGTGCCGCTGCCTTCATCAGCGAGGTGAGAGCCACCTACAAGGTTCTGCCTGCAGTGTTGCATGTGGGACTGGAGCGTCCACAGCAGCTTTGTGAGCAGCAGGGTTTATGGGGGAAAGGCAATGAAAGGTGGTGATAAAAGCAGGGTACAGCATGAGACATGCCTGGAGAAATACTACAAACCGTACTATACTTCTAAAGCCAGATTTTCATCTCATTTTGGGGAAGAGCTTTCTGCCAGATAGAGATTAATCCCCAGACTGGATCACTCACCAGAGGCAGGCAAGGCAGGTAGGGTTAATTTTGGTAAAGAGCCTAGGAGACAGAGTGTGAGAGAGAGAGCGTGTTTGGGAGGCAACATCCAGGAGTTTCACACCAGTTCTCACCACGGAAGCAGGAAGGAAGTGGAAAGTGGCAGGAGACAAAGGACAGCCTGAAGGTTAGAGAAGAGATAAAGAGGGATTGTGAGAAATAACACAAGCAAAAGGGCTAATGATGGATTTATGTAAGGCAGGAAGGCTATAATGGGGAGCAAAACTGCAGCTTAACTTTGTCAAAGGTTGCGTGAGGGCCAGAATTTTCCACAGGCTGTCCAGGGGAGAGTGGAGCTGGGCTGTCGCTGTGTGCAGGCTGCTGCCCCGTTGTGCAGAGCTGCCTTCAGCAATTCTTCAACAAACCGGCGCTTTAATGCAGTGTTGGCCTGAAATCCGCTAGCAGTGCATCAATGCCCCAGCTACAGGCAGAGGGAGAGCGAAAACCATGGTCACTTGAGCAGATAGTGTACCTGGTGTGGGCTGCTTTAAAAGAGTACTTTGAAGTTGAATCATCAGCATTTCTTTCAAGGAAATTACCAAATGTCTTTATTACAACACTGCCACTCAGCTGCTGGCATTGCGTCCACTGTGGTGTGCTAATGGGCACCAAAGATGCTTTGACCACTTGGTCTTGACTTCATGTCTGTGATTGTGAAAATACTGATTCAGAATTTTGTCCCTGTTGCTGTTCTCTGTGAGGGAGCCACATCCCAGCCCTGAGCTGCTCAGGAACGTTTGAGGAGTGTATCTTGGGAAATTTTACAAGGATATATAGAGCTAGGACAAGAGGGAATGCCTTTAGGCTGACAGAGGAGTGATTGAGAAGAGGTATTAGGAAGAAGTTCTTCTCTGTGAGGGTGCTGAGGAGCTGGCACAGGGTGCCTAAAGAAGCTGTGGCTGCCCCATCCCTGGCAGTGTTCAAAGCCAGGTTTGATGGGGCTTCGATCAACCTGGTCTAGTGGAAGTTGTCCCTGCCTGTGGCAGGGGGTTGGACCATGATGATCTTTAAGGTTCCTTACGAGCCAAACCAGTCTGGGATCCTACGAAGCACAAGTTTCCACTGATTTATTTAATTTTTTTTTTGTCTCTCATTTCCAGGCCTAAAAATATCTACAAGTCCTTCTATCCTGCTCCACACAGCTGCATTACTGTGTTCTTTTGGCACTAGTAATTACAGGGTGAAAGAGGCAGCAGAGCCCTGAGTGATGCTTTGCCCTCACAGAGCACTTTTAGGCTGGACCCCCTGAGCCTTGAGGGACCAGCTGCTTCTGCGGACTGTGCTGGCTGTGTGCTCAGTGCTGTGGGCAGTGCTGCTGTCTCCTCTGCAGGCTGTGTATGTAGTGCTTGCCAGTCACCAAAGGGCAAGGCTCCAGAGGTGTTTGTGTGCCTCTGGTTTTGATGTGGCTTCCCCAGTGCTGCTTAGCAGAAATGACCTGGGGGTTCTGATTAACACCTGCTGCGACCCAGCTTCTGCCCAGGCAGCTAAGAAGGCCAATGACATCCTGGTTTGTATAAGCAATAGTGTGGCCAGGAGGGCCAGGGCAGCATCCCTCTGTACTCAGCACCGGTGAGGTTGCATCTCAAATCCTGTGCTCAGTTCTGGGCACCTCACTGCAAGAGAGATGTTGAGGTGCTGAGTGGGTTCAGAGAAGGACAACAAAGGTGGCGAAGGGCCTGAAGTGTAAGGCTTATGAGGAATGGCTGAAGGAATTGGCTGAAGAGAAGGCTCAGGGTTTGAAGGCTCAAACCACATTGCTCTCCAGGACTGCCTGACAGCAGGTTGTAGTGAAGTGGGGATCTGTCTCTTCTCCCAGGTAACAAGTGACAGCACAAGAGTAAATGGCCTCAAGCTGCAGCAGAGGGGGTTTGGGTTGGATATTGGGAACAATTCCTTCCCCAGAGGGTGCTCAGGCATTGGAACAGGCTGCCCAGGGCAGTGCTGGAGCCACCGTCCCTGGAGGTGTTCCCACACCGCGCAGATGAGCCCCTCAGTGCCATGGGTTAGTGGCGGCCTTGGCAGTGCTGGGGATGGTCGGTCGCGGTGATGCTGAAGCTCTCTTCACCCCGGCCTGCTCCGTCACCCCGTGAGCTCCGCCAGCCCCGTGTGCGCGCCGCTGTGTGCGAGGGAGCGCCCGCCCGCGGCAGGTGGCCCCGACCCCCGCCGCCGTGCACGTCACTTCCTCGGAAACTTTTTCAGCCGAGGAGCCGTATCGCGGCCGGAGTTGCCGGTGCGGGCGCGGGGCTGCCCGCGGAGCGGCGGGGCTGCGCTGCCGGCGGGGCTGTGCTGCCGGCCCGGCATGCCCGCCCTCCCGCGCTGCCCGGGGCACGGCCGGGCCGCCCAGCGCCGCCCGCGGGACCGTTAGCTCGGGGGGTGGCGGGGACGGCTCACGCCATGGCCCGCGACTGCGCCGCCCGCAGCCTGGACGGCATCGACCTGGCGGCTCTGCGGGTAAGGACGGGCGGGGGGCGGGGGGCAGCTCCCGCTTCTCGGGTCCGCGGAGCGTGCGGAGGCTTCTCCCGTGCCCGCGGGGAGCGGCGCCGGCGGCTTCATTAGCGGCGAGCGGGGCACCCGTGCTGAGCGGGCGGCGGGCGAGGAGGCTTTAGGGACCGGGAGAGGGGCTCCGCCGGCAGCTCCGAGCGCTCCCGGCCCTGGTGAGGGGCTCGTTCCCTTCCCATGGTAGGGCTGCGCTGCCCCGCTGGGAGCGCTCCGCCAAAGAGTGTCCTTCTCCTCCCAGGATAATAAATAGGGTGATGCGAATGATGTGAAGCTATAGAGGGAAAGCAAATGAGAGATGAGGGTTTTCTGGGAGAAAATATGTGTCTGGGGATTTGGCTTTTATGTTGTTGGTTTTTTGGTTTGTTTCTTTTTTTTTTTGCTGTGGTTTGTGCTATTTTTTTGCTCAGAGCTGGAAAAGTCAGCATTCACCTAGTTTGCTATTAATTTTTGACATCACGCTTTTCTGTTCATAGGTTTCAAACACAATCCCAACTTTTGCCACATTAAAAGCCACTCGATTACTGTTTCCCATCCACAAACCCTTAACGGGGTTGTGTGTATTACCCCTTTTCTACAGCTTCAACCCAGGTCAACCCGGGCAGTTTTTATTCTCCACACCTTCCACGGAAGAAGAGGGAAGAGTCCAATTGTGGCAAAAAACACAAAACTGTGTCTGTGTCAGCCCCAGACAGTGAAACCAGAGCAAGCTGCCTTCTAAAAATATCAGGGTGAAAAAAAGAAGAAAGGAGGGCTGGGAGAAGCCTTTGCAATAATTACATGGCAAAAGAGAGTTCCAGACCAGAGGCAGAAAGAAGAAAGGCAGCAGAGACAGTAAAATTTGTGAAGATGGCGCAAGGTTCCTGGGTAGGCAAGCAAAAGTTTAACCTGGCTTTGCTTGAGGTAGCAGGGCTGAATAATGGAAGTCCTTTAGATCCTGAGCAGATACATCTGATCTCCTTAAATGGATGATAAGAAACCAATGTAAGTTTGAAAAAGAGTAGCACTGCAAACCAGAGAGCGGGCTTTGTGTCTAAACCATCCAATGCAGAAACCTCCCAGAGGCTGTAACCACTGCATGTTCCAGCCTTGGCAGGGGAAGGGACACGTGCTCTTTCAGAGCAAGCCCTTTCAGAACATTGCAGCCTTCACTTGGGATTTGTGGGAAATGGGAGGTGGTTGAGGCTGGGCTGTAGAAATTATGTAAAGATGGTGCTTTTACTTTGGTCTTGTCTTTGGTGTTCTGGGGTCCAGTGGGAGCTACCTGGCGCTATGCTCCTGCCAACCTTGCTGCGATCAGGAGGTCCAGCGGGGATGCACCACCGGGATAGGGGGCTCTTTCAAACTGTACAGGCTGGCCTTGCACCTCTTCAAATGAGTGCTGGCCATTGCTTTCCTGTTTTCCTGGCGAAAGGTCGTTGGGCTGTAGTTTCCAAATAGCATCTTGGTGGGGTGCTTCTGGCTCGTCTCATCAGGGCAGTCAGATGGCTAAGAAGCCTCTGATCTCTGCGTTACGTGCCAAAGTGCAGAAGCCCTTTCAAAGAACTTGAGCTTCAGATACCTGTACCTTGTTTAGCTGAAAAGGGCATTTCCATCAGGCTCTTGCTGTGTGTGTTGTTCATTCTGCCTTGCAGAGAAGATGAATGTGGCCTGGATGCCTCTGGGTCAGCAGTCTTGCTCTTGTCTTTTGAGTGCTCTGTAGATGACTTGCAGGAAAGCAAGAAGGCCACCATATGGTATAGTGCATTAGAGCAATTAACCTCAAAGTGATGAATGTTCAGGCCAGGATTTTGGCATCTGGCAAAGGGAACCTAGCAGTTTGTTGGGTGCTGGCTGGTGAAGGGTTAAATGGACCATGAGGCTTAAAGGGTAGCTGAGAGGAAGCACTACATCAAAGATGATACCAAGCTCAAAAATAATGAAGAAGTTGGCCCATTGTGAAGAATGCCACTGAGCAGTGCTGATATCCAAGCCAACAAGGGCGATCCAAGGACCAGAGTCAGAGCTCAGATTAAAAGAAGAGAGATGGCCAAGGATTTTGGCTGCACACAGAGCTGTGGAGGCTTGAGACACTAATGCTCAGTTGGCTAGCAAGGACAGGGTAGGATTTTTGCTGTATTAAAGCTAATGCTAACATTTGTTTAGATAATTGCTTGGGATTTTCCTGGAGTGGCTGAAATCTTTAGAAAAGAGCTGTTGGGGTGCTAAGTCAGAATGGAGTTGATTGGAGGGAGAAGCTGATTTTGAGGCATATTAAATTACTATATTTGCATAATAAATAAGCTTGGAGAAGAGTGAGGACAGAGCACGCATTTGAGAGGGACAGTTGCTAACTCCAAGTTGAAAATGCAGTTTAGGTTTCTATAGAGGTGTGCTATTAATGCCTCTTAATTGAGCAGTGCTACTTTCTGCAGGAGAGGTGTGGAATTGGGGTGCTGCTTATGCTTTCCACAGAGGATTACAGCAGGTATTGTGCATGGAGGGCTTTGTCTGGAATTGTTCCTTGGAGAACTGCTGTGTGTTTTACTCCACAGACTACATGCAACCCACAGGGCTGCTCTGTGGGAAGGTCGCACGTGAATCCTTTAGCAGAAGAAGTGGCTTATTGCTGACTTTAGGTCTGCTGAAGCAAGGTGTGTGGCTTGGTTATATCCAAGACTAGTGGAAATGGAGCAATGAGAGGGAAGGAAAGCACTTTGCAAAGGTTCCAGTGTTGCAGGCATTCTTATGGCTGTGCTTAGCTCCACGCATGAGCAGTCCCACTGATTTCCTTTTGTGTGAGGGCTTTAGGATTGGGGTTTAAGTCTAGAAGGCCATGCCTTACTGGCTTGTCTTAAAAACAAGAGGCAAAAGAAATGGCACAGACCACCCTTTGCACAGGTCGAAAGTGATTCGGTCTGGTTTATACAGTGTTAACTATTTTGTGTTGGGGTGATTTTTGTTGTGGTTTTGTTTGTTTGATTTTATTTTTCTTTTTAAATATCTTATGAGGCTGACAATCCAAGAAGTGTAAGATTAAAACTCATTTAGCTTAAAGGCAAAACCAAATGGATTCCTTGGTACTTTCAGCTGTGGAAGTCTGTGCTGCATTGCTCTGACAGTCAAAGCTATTGCCATTTATCATGACAATTGAGCTAGTGAAGGCAGGATCTGCTCAGAAGAAAAGCCTATATGTTTCCACTGGGATTTTGCTGAGGGGAATGTTTCTATATCAGATAAGAAGAAAGCATTGTTTATGTTTAAAGGATAACATAAGTGTAGCGGAGAAGTAGCTTGCTACTCTAAAAAAAGATGTTTTGTAACCTGGGTCATAGAAATTGTGCTTCTGAGATAATGTTTTTCTGTATCGTGTCCCTCAGCAGTACCAATAGACATCAACTAACATGGCAGATTGCTGAAACAGATGTGGTGAAACTGACACATGGAATTAATAATATTTTATATAAATCTCTCAATTATGTCATCCCAAGAAATGAGCAGACTGGCAGCAAATGAGCAAAAATGGCTCAGCCAGAAACCAAGGAACTGGTCCCGTGAGTTCTTAATGTTTTTATGGAAATCTCTCAAGTGAGTTTTAACTGAAGCAGGGGTTCTCTTAATGCACTTGGTTGTGCGGGAGCTAACATTCACTTGCTCATGCCTTGCAACACGATGACTTTCCTGTATCTTACAGGCTGCAACATTTTGTCGTTGAGGAAGAATATCTGCTGCAGTGGTTGGTTTTAGATCAACCGGTGCTAAACCAGTAGGATGAAAGTTGGTACACTGATCGCCTGACCCACGAATCTTTCATGTAAATCATCAGCAATCTAGTTTGAGTTCAAAGCCAAGACTTCAATCCATCTGTCAAATTCACCTTATTGTGCTTGCAAAACAAGACAATTGACCTGTAGTGTTAGGATTGTCTGGGATGGTACATTCCCTTTTGTAAGGTAATTGGCCTCAAATGCTTTATTTAGTATTTTTTCAGTTGTATCATTCAGGTTCTTTCCTTTCTTCCATTGCTAGTGCTGGGTGTTTCATAGCAGAAGACAGTAGCTCAGCTCTTTTAAAGCTTAGGAAGCTTGGAGTTCATTCCTTATTTTACTGCTAAGCTGAATCAGTTGAATTCTTGCTCTTTACACATCTCCATTTATTTGTTTCATCTGCCATGTTGCCATGCTACAAATCTTCACCAGGTTGTTTTGTGCATGGACTTTTGATCAACTTGATTCTAAACTCCAATATTAATGTATTTCTTACACTGTTTTTTGGCAATTTCCCTTTTAGTGTGTAATGCAGATCATTAGGACATGTGCCATAGATGTTTTCATTTTGATTGTGTGCAGTTACACTCCATTATGAAGTGGTTGCTTTTCTGCAAATGATGTTATTTCTTCTGCTTTTTGCAGGACCCTGCTGGAATATTTGAACTGGTGCAGGTTGTTGGAAATGGAACATATGGACAAGTCTATAAGGTTTGGATGCCTCTTTAATTTATGCTGCTGTTCTTGATAAGGCTGTTTTTCCTAAAGCAGAGATGAGCACCATTTAAGAAGATGGACAGTATTGTTCCAGTAGGAGCCTGTCTTTTCTATGTAATGCAAAACGGTGTCACCTGTGAAGCTCTGTGTCCCGTCCTTCTGTCCTGTTTTCATGTCTCTCTGCCACCACAGGCCAGATAAGTGTGTTGGCTTTTGTACTGACTTACCTCTGTCCTATTTTTTCTGCCCTGTGGTTATTTTCTCTTTTTCAAAATTATTTAATAAGCGGTTGGCACAAATTAGCATCAGTGATGGCTAAATTTGGCCAGGATTGAGTGGAGAGCTCAGCTGAGACTAAACCAGCAGAATTCTTCAAGACAGAGGTGCCAATTAACCTTGTTCTGCAGGCAGGCTCTGAAGTTTTTGATTTCTGTTGTTACCTTTGTCACTGTGATATCAAAGCAGAACTACCTGTCAGGAAACGGCAGCAATTAAATGTTGTCTGCCATGACATGCTATGTGCACTATGCAATGCACACCTTTATTTATAAGAACTCGCCTAGAAAAGTTATTTTACTGTGAAGCCTTTCCTAAGAGTGATCTAAGCGAAAATAGATGTGATAAAGCAGGGAACTGAGTCTTTGTTGTTTCCATTTGGAGAAAGAAGACTGAGGAAGGAAAAGGCTGCACTGCTGAACCCTTGGAGGTACATCAGTAGAGTAATGGCACTGGAGGAAGCTGTCTCGTCTCGCTTTTCCCTCAGATCCCACTACTGACACATTCCTGTGTGATGAGTCTTTGTACTGATGCAGGCTTTTTCTGCACTGGTCTCCTTTGCAGGAAGAATGCAGAGGGAAGCCCTAATGTAGAAGCGCGGCACTGTTCATCTTTCTCCAATTCCAGTGCATTGAATGCATTTATGTTTCCATGTCCATCTTCTAGTGGCAGATCCACTGCGATTGTGTTTTGGTTTCCCTTTGAAGCTATAGCTACTCTTTCAAAAGTCATGGAAAACCCTCTGCAGAAGCAGTTCTGGGGAGTTTCTGCTTTCCCACATAACATATTTTTTAATTTATGTCAGAAGCTATTCTGTTCTAAGCGGGATCTTTCTCATGGAGCTCTTTGTCGCTGTGACTAAGTCTGTGTTGTTTCTGAGATTGTCATTGAGATACTGAGGTCAGTGCTAGTACACTAAATATAGAGTATCAGGGTTCACATGAACAGATTAAAAGCCAGGAGGCAGTCAGGGGTGCTGTTGTCAGTGTAATCAGTTTTCTACCTGTAAAAAGATTGTGAAGCTCCTATATGGCTTCTGAAATAGTTGCATTTCTTTTCATGCCTGGATTCATTTTCTATTGAGAGAGAAAAATTTTGAAGCTAGTGATTTTAAGTATGTTGAGAGTGAATCAGTTGCTTAATCAAGGCAGAAAGGAAGGCGTGACATAGTTTGCTTCTCTGCTGTGAAAGATCACGTTTTGAGCTATTTTGTGGTTCACTAGAATATTGGTTGCAAAAAAGTGTAAGAAATATTGACAATGACAATTAAAAATTGTACCCAAAGGCTGCTTTCCACTGAGCATTCAAGAGACCAGAGTCTGACAGCTCTGAATAATGGGTGATTTCAATCTCAGCTCATTCTGCACTTGGACAAGCTGTGACATCAAAGAGAGGTGCTGAGACACAGGGTCTTGCAAGGCTGAGGGCACTGAGGGGACTCTTTGTGCACAAGCATCACGGGATGGAGGATGATGGACTGTGTAACCCTGGCTCTGTGCAAGCACAACCATAATAAAGGCTTTGTTCATATTAATACATGTGACCACTGAATGTAGGGTGTTTTGCTGAGGCTTGCTTTTGGGATGGAGCTGCTCTTTGCAGGAGGATGGCAGTGAGCTGTGCAGCTAAAGAAGACAGATGTCAGCTGAGGTGAACAAAGTCTGTGCTCCAAAAGGCGTGCAGTCAGTTTGGTCTCCATTGTGAATGATTTTCACACAGTCCAAAGCTCCAGTGCATTTGCAAGTACCTCTGCAGATGATGCTGGGCACCAGCTGAATGTACTTGGGTATGTTCTTGCCTTGTAACCAGAGGAAATATCTGTTTTCTCTGAGGGAGGGCAGCTGCAGTGGAACAACATCTTCTGGTGTGACCCCAGAAAGTTTAGCTATAGTATTCACTTTTCCTTTATCACTCCTGTGTAGTGTGCCCTTTCCTCTGTACAGCGCTAAGACTGATGGAGTAAATTAGGGAATGCTCGAATTATTTTGTAGTTTCTCTGCTATAGGGTCATGACCATAAATATTTAAGTTATAAAGTAATCTCAGTTATCCACATAATAAGTCATTAGAGCATGTTTTCATTCTTCAGAGGTGTCAGAGTCTTCCATACATTCAGAAACTGCACGTAGTAGTTTGCACATAATCAAAGCGCAGCTTATTTCAGGCTAAATAAACTATGTCCAAGATTACTAAATTGCTTGGTTGGCTGTCAAGATGATTCATAAGGCTGTATGTTTTAATACATGCAGCTCCATAAAAGTGAAAATGAAATTTAGAGGACTCATCATTAGATTTGGAAAACAATGTTTAACAGATTTATTAAAGGCGAATATTGTTCATACTCAATTATTCCACACCAGTTTCAGTTCAGTGTCATTTTAAATTAAATGAAAAAGGTATAAATTTTACCCATGGTAATGCTAGAGCTGTTTAGAAATGTTATAAAGGTGGGATTTGCATATAATAACTGACAGAAAGCTAGCAGATCTTTTGACAACTGATGAAGTAGTAGGACATAAAAATGTCTGTATTGGCAACTTCAGCCTTTTGGAAAGTATGAATTAGATATTAAAACATCAGATGGTACCCAGAAGTGATGAGGCTTAGACTTTGTTATCTCTTGAAATAACAGATTAGTTTTTCAGTTAATTGCTGCCTTCCGGTTGCTGAAATCTGAAGAACAGCACTATGTAAGAGGTGATTTTGAATAATGTTATGGAAGGTGGTAGCAGATAGTCTTGTCTGAAGGCAGCTGGAAGTGCATTTGCTGGTGGTTGGAAAAGTATGAGTATTTACTCTGTCACGCCTTTGTTTCCTGAACTTTGAAGTGCTGAAGGCCAGATTGCGTCCAGTGTCTGCACTGTCTTCATTGAGTGCATACAGGAAAGAGAAGTTTCTGAACTTCCCATGCACTGTCTTTTGCAAGGGCTGCCCACCTTTCTGGGAACCCTTTAGGCCAAGGGCCACAAAGACTGTGCAGGGGACACAGTGTTGCTGTCCAATGTATGAGGGCCAGGGTTTGGGGTTTTTTAGAGCTGCTGATCGTAAGGACTTTAATACAGGGCAGAGCAATGTTTTGCATCTGAAAGAAAAGCGAGATTGCTGAAGATGTTACCTACAAGTTCTTTGGTTTTGCTTCCTCTCTGGGCTGCAGCCATGGTGCCTTGGAGCCCCCTCTTGCAGGCTGTCTGGGGAAGCTTGAATTGGGTGTTGCTAGGGTTGGCAGTAAAACTGCAAAGAAGAATGTAGGAGATTTATAAACAACATCTTTTGTTTTAAATTTGCAAGTAGTTGCTGCATTACTGTCAATAATGTACTTTGAAAGTACTGTGAAGCTCATGTCTGTGGCTATGTGGGCTGCTCTCAGTGTGCTTGATGCTGTGTCTTGCAGTGTAGGTATGACTGTTGAGACCTGATGGTGTTGTGATTTGAATAATTATCTCCAGCAGATTAATTATATGGGTGCCTTGTTTTCCTTCCATGGTTGAACTCCATTGCTATGATGAGTTGGATAGTGACCATGTGTCACTCTTGATGTATCTTGGACTGTGCTTGTACATTTAGTAGCAACTAAACTGTCAGTTTAGGGGGCTATATGAAGTACTTTTTGCAAAGACTTCAGCTGTTTCATGTTCTTTGAGTGGTGTGTCTTCAGTAGGAGCCTGTTAATTTTCTAGCTTTTAATTTTCAGTGCAGGGTCATTTTTCTAATGGGTGAATGGGGAGAAATGGGGCACTTGAAGTGGGTGCCATTTTTTGGAGTGTTTGGGTCAGACAGTTGCTCTTGAGCTTTGGAAGAGCCTGTGAAGCTCTGAGCTTGTAACTGCTTTGGTGTTTTAGTGATTAAGATAAAAAGGAATTGCTCCTAATCCTACTGATTCAGCTGTGCTCTGAGAGTCCTCAACCTTCTAAAAGTGTTTTCATGGGCCAGATGAGGTCATCAGCAGCATCTGTGCAATCTGCTTGTTTTGAGAGGCACCTGACTGGGGTTTTGACTTCCTTTGTTTTAATGATGTGAATTAGCCCTCTCTTGGGGTGGGCGTTTTTGAGTGGCCTAAGGAATGAGAGGGTTGTGTCTTTGGCAAGTTCCAGCACTGATGTTTTTTGGAGTATGATCTTACAGGCTGATGACAAACCTTGACAGATTTGCAGCTGCTGTGTGTGCAAAATGACTGTATCCTTAACAGAGTCTGAGGGCACAAGGAACTTGAGAGTTGCTCTGCTTTGGGTCTGTGACAATCAAACAGGGAGAAGTGGCTTCCTGATAATATAGTTGATGAAAATGAAGCAGTGGTGTTGCTGAGGCTTAGCAGAGGGTGGAAGCGAGCCTGCCTTCCTGTAGTGGCTCTGCCCAGCTAATATTTTTATTTCTATGTAGTCATGTAAGACTCTGGATACAAAAAGGAAGCAGGTCTGAGTAGGGAAGTGTTTTGGGGTTGTTTTGTTTTGTCTCTTAAATACAGCTGCTTCTTGGCACTGAACCATGCTTCAATTGTTGATGAGAATTAGGAGTTACTCTGCTGTTGCTATGCCGTGTTAGGAGTGTACTGAAGCATAAATAAGACTTTTCAGTTTATCTTAAACAGTTTGAAAGTCTGTTAAGTTTTTAATAATTAATGTCTTTGAGTAACTGGCTGAAGTAATTGAGACCAAGTTGGGAGGGGCACGGAGGAGCCACATGGGGGTTTTTTTTTTGACACTTGGTGCTGCGTGGAAACAATCACAGGACCGTGTGAAGTTATGAAGTGTTACAGTCTGTGGACTATATTGAAAACCTTAACTGATGGTTGCACCTCCGGCAGTTACTGGGAGGTTAAATGGAAGTACCATTACAGTTGTGTTCAGTGTAATCCAGAAGGTGAATATGTATTAGCTGAAAACTGCAAAACTTCTGGTAGTGGGTCAGAAACAGCCATCTTCTGAAAAACGTGTCTTGAGGCTGAAATGCAATTTCAGAGCCTCCGAACTCCTGCAGAGATGTTAAAAATGTCATGTTGTCTTGTGGTATTTTGCTATCATTTGTGGTTAGTTACAGTTTTCAAGCCAATCTTAGCCTTCAAGGCACTGATTTTGATGTGTCAAGTAAGGAAATCAGTTGTTCGTTAAGAAATGACTACTCTCTGTTTCACTCGCAGTTCATAGAAGTGCTTGTTTGTCTATTAATTTTCTTTATTTTGGTTTTTAGTAGCATAGCCTAATATTTTGTCCATATGAGAACTAGTTAATTATTGTAGGCAACAGTGTATAAAGGCACATTGCTGTGGTATAGAGGATGGAGTCAGCAACTCATTGTGTAGATCCTTGGTTCAGTAGCGCAAACAAGTAATGGAGATTGTCTGCTAATCCTGGAAGCAGGGATCTCTTTCAGGAGTAAGTCTGAGCTTAATACGTGCTACTGCCGTTGTAACAAGATCTGAAGTGCCATGGTGCATATGAATGGGTTGCCTTGAAGGGTTAGTGTATATAGCTGTAGTATCATTAATACGCTAGGGAGGCATTGTTTGGTGTTTCAGTATTTAACTTCATGCTCTGATTTTAATAACACCTATGAAGTCTGCATACTACTAGATGTGCTTCTTCCTCTTCTGTCAGTCGTCCTCAACTCCTAAATACACTGTCATGCATGTCTGCTTTTATTAAAGCTTCCACACCACCATGGTGGTCCTTCTCCTCCTTCACCAGAAAGGATGTGGAGTTGGCAGTGCACCCTTGCAGCAAAGAGGGCGTCCTGCACCTTGGTAGGTTTGTAGAAAGAGTGTAGCAAGCAAATCAGGGGATGCTCTTGCTAGGCCACACCTGGAATACTGGGTCCCATCTTTGCTCCCCCAGTTGCAGAGATGCATTGAGAAACTGGAGAGGGTCCATCAGAGGGCCACCAAAACATTTAGAGGGCTGATGAACTATATGCATGAAGAAGGAAAGGCTGAAGGAACTGAATTTTTTTTCAGCCTAGGGAAGAGAAGGCTGAGGGCAACTTAGTCACAGTCGTCAAGTGCTTCAGTGATGGTCTGTATAGAAGATGAAAGTACAGGGATGCATAGAAGAAGAGGAATGAGGTGCAGATTGCTCAGGGAAAAATCCATCTAGATACCATGACAGTAGTGTATTATGTGTATTTAATTGTAAGAGCCAGGAGCATTTTTTCCCATATTGGTTTTTTTTTGGCAGTTGTTTTGGGGAGTTTAGCTGTTTGGTTTGGGGTTTTTTTTGTACCTTGGCTTCCCTGCTTATTTGCATGGCAATACCAAACTATACTGAGCACTAGAATTTACAATCATGGATCATACATGTGAAATTAATTAGCAAATGGTGAAATCCTGGTTCCAGTTAGTGAATATTTCAGAGGAATTCAATTAAGATTTTGAACCATAGAACTAGTTTATCAAAAATAGAAGAGTAGGGATGTGAAAAAACCTCTCAGCTGTGGAGTGCTTTTATACAATAAAGGCTCTTTGACTGAGCAGAGCAATGTATGATAATTAGATGTGCCATATCAGCCATTAGAGAATAGTAAAGTCCTTGCAAGTAATTTGTTGGCAGGCCTGCCACTTCCAGCTTCTCTGTGTCTTGGACCTGAATGCCCGTATGGGAGACAGCAATGCCTTTTCATCCTAAACTGGTGGCGTTTTCAGCTCACGTTGCATAATGCTTCAGATGTTGGCGCTGGGACATGCTCTTTTTGAAGGTAAGAGAACATGCTAAAAATGCACTGGTAATAATATGAGGACAGTAGGAAATAGTTCAAGCTCTTAATTCCCCACTCAAGCGCTTTGAAACTCTTTAAGCACCTCATTAGTGATACTGATTTTGATACTTCTGACTGCTCAGCAGCAGCCAGAATCATGCCTATGTGACGATTCACGTCAGTGACCTGTGCTTTGTGTCTGAATTTTACAATATCTGACCTACTCAAAAGTATTTCATTGTGTATGTTATCTCTTCAAAATAAATCGGTGGGGTTGAAGGAAAACTTGTAAGAAATTGTCTATTTGCGGTCCAGAAAACTTCCCAAACACGTAATGAGTTATTTGATGTAACAATTTTAAACAGCAGAAAATGTAGTGTGTTGTTTATAGATGCTTGTTGCTGTAACTTTTGCCCTATGAGGGCCAGCTGGAAGCAGTTCAAAGCACTACTGTGCTTGTGCAAGAAACATTTCATATGTGCTCAGTACTTGAGCTTAGGGCAGTGTTTGGGCTAGGACTGGAGCTAACTTGTGGCAGTATCAAGCCCATTGTTGTGCTGCTTTTCAGGAGCTAACTGAAGTAAATAGCATTAAAGAATTGCTTTTGTTTGTTGCTCAGATGAAGCCATGAGCCTGGTGATTTGCTGTCCTGCAGACTGCATGCTGATTTATGTCCGTGTAAAAGTTGCACAGAATCATGCCAGATCAGGCAGTGAGACTTTTAGCACTAGGGATGGGTTGGAGCAAGTCCAGAGGAGGGCTATGAGGATGATCAGGGGGCTGGAGCACCTCCTGTATGAGGACAGGCTGAGAAAGTTGGGGCTCTTCAGCCTGGAGAAGAGAAGGCTGCATGGAGACCTCATAGCAGCCTTTCAGTATCTGAAGGGGGCCTACAAGGGTGCTGAGGAGGGACTCTTCATTAGGGACTGTAGTGATAGGACAAGGGGTAACGGGTTCAAACTTAAACAGGGGAAGCTTAGATTGGATATAAGGAAGAAGTTCTTTACTGCAAGGGTGGTGAGGCACTGGAAGGGGTTGCTCAGGGAATTTGCAAGTGCTCCATCCCTGGCGGTGTTCAAGGCCAGTTTGGACAGAGCCTTTGGTGACATGGTCTCGTGTGAGGTGTCCCTGCCCATGGCAGGGGGATTGGAACTGGATGATCTTAAGGTCCTTTCTAACCCTAACTATTCTATGATTCTATGAGGGATGTGCCTACAGCTTTACCCTGGCTTAGTCAACTGGCATGGACGATTACCGCAGCTCCTCTTCCATGCTCTCTGAATTACCCAGCAAGCAACAGAGGCCAGCACCAGGCAAACTACCAGCTACATGAGGTGTGTGGGATAGAGGAAGAGGGGTGGGTAGGACAAGCAGCCAACACAGATGGCAGCAGAACCTATGCCATTAACAACATGGTCCTTGTACTTGGTCCTTGGAAGAGCTTCTCCAGAAAGCATGACTCTTACCTCCCAGAGCCATGTGGATTCACTCAGGGCTCTCTGATAATGCTGCTCTGAGGTTCCTGGAGGCATCACAGCTCCAGTCCTCTGGAGGGAAGCAGTGTTTGGCACAGCTGTGATCTTTGAAGCCAAACACGGCTGGCTCTGGTGGTAGCACAGCTATTCAGACTGCAGCTGCCTGGATGGACAGCAGCAAAATCTGGTGGGACAGTTGTTCATTCTGCCCTTCCAAGGCATTTGTGGGGAAAATGGAGTTTAAAAGCCAGTTTTCATTGTCAGCTTTGGTCAAACAGCTTGCTCAGTCAGTAGACACAGGTGCAGGTCAGCCCCTTGTCCCATTATAACGAAATTTCCAGTAAGTAGCTTTAGATTGTAATGTCCAATTTCAATTGTAAAATCCATAGATGTGATAAAATTGTTCTTTTCCTGTCTGGTATTCAGCTGTTCTCAGGCTGCTGGCCAGCAGGAATTTTCTTGGCCTGCACAGGTCTGCGAATGTGGATCTTGGGAATAAAACTGAAGAAGAAACTATTTTTCAGCTGGCTGTTGTACATTTTTTTAATGATGATAATTTTTTAAAGCCCTTGTGTGTTTATAAGCCTGCCCTTGCAATCTACTGACTTTGTGGGATTCCTGAAAGGTTTGTAAGATTTGATTTATGAAGCACCTTTATAAAGGTCATTTCTTCCCCATTCCCTTCTTTCGCCCAGTGAAAACATGAAACTTAGTAACTTCTGAGATCTTAGGGAGTGAAGAATCCAGAAGACATATTTTGTAGCAAATTGTGGCCTTTTCAGTGCCCTGCACAGATACTGTTATTGGCGAACATGTAATAGCTTGCCTGTGGCTCTGGCAGTGCTTTATGTACTGCCTTCGTGTGAGAAACAGCTTTTTCACGAAGGTAAGAGAGGGGTTGACTTGGGCAGCTGCGGTTCAGGAGGTGCAGCTTTTCTTCCTGCCTCTGCCTCTCATTATTGCTCGAAAACACATAAATTTGCTGGAAATGGAGCTCTCCTTATGACTGTAGCTATTAAAATGGAGGCAATCCTTGTTTTTGTAAAGTGCCTTGGGGTTCTGGTTAAGAGGAATTGGTGTACTTACGGAGGTGACTTGTGAGAATTGGTTAGCAGCCACTTACTGAACAACATGTTCAAAACGAGTTTCACTCGAATCAAAACATGTTGAGTTCAACAGAAACGTTAGGAGGAAGAACTTCAGAAATGAGTTGGCTTTCATTTTCAAACTTTGTTGTAGAAATGTCAAAACATTGCATTTCATTTGTTTCACTTGAACGTACATTTTAACTTAGCAGGATGTTTAATACTTCACAGATTGTCTTTAGGACTGCATACTCAAAACCAGGGTACTGTCACCCTGAAATAATTTGACATTAACAAAATAAACATCAATATTAATGTGAATTCTTTTGACTTTCCATTCTGCGAGAAGTGTTTGAGACCAGAGTGAGACTCATTGGCAAAATCCTGACATTTTCTTGAGGTTTAGTGAATACTGGAATTGAGCAAATTCCATTTTTCTGACTCTGCAGTTGTGTAGTTGCTACATCTGATACCAGTGGTTTTGATAATTTTTTTCCCTGCATTTCTGTTACTAAAAGTGGGGACATTTTGAGAAGGGCATGAGAGAAACGTGTGGTGGCCTTCTGAAAATATTTATTTTATTGAACTTGAGTAGTTTTCAGTCTTTCTTGTTTATTATGTTAAATTTTAGTTTGGATTTTTCCTAGTAGTTAAAAATAACAAAAGAGTAATCAACTTAGTGCTTATTTCTGTTGTAGTAGATTTGTCTACTCTTGTTTTACTCTTGGCTTTGAACCTATGAACAGTTATACTAAACCAACATAAAATAAATATACACATGGCTTGGATAATGGAATCTCAAATGTATTATTTACACAGATTGTCAGTGATGTTGTCTTGTTGTATGGAAAAAGGGAAGAGCCAGGGAAAAATAGTTTTGTTTTAATATTTGCTTTTTCCAGTATAGCATGAAATATTTATCATAAAAGGCTTCTTGTGAACATTCTGTCCCCAGAAGCCAAATTATATCAGCAGGTATCCAATTGCCTTTTGTTAATATCAGAGGTTAGAGTTAGGTGTTGTTGACCAACATATGCCTGCTGCTCTGAAAATCAAATTGCTGTGAAGTCTCACCGTTTTTCATCAGCTGCTGACAGCAGGAACTGGTCCTGTGTGTGTTTTGACCTACAGAAGAGGACAGGCAGTGCCAGTACATGATTTGGGTGCGCCACACCATTTCTCCTGTGGGATTCCTTTTAATGAAGGACAGTTTGTTTCCAGAGGCATTAGAATATGTTTTGTCATCTTCCTCTGGGTGGGAGATTGCCAAACTGTGCAGGTAGGCACACTGACATTCGAAGCACAGGGTGTGCCCAGTGAACCCAGCAGTTCAAAGCCTGGGATAGCTTGGACATCGCAGAGGTGGTCCGTGCCAGTAAATGTGGTGCACTCAAGGTACACTGGGCTCTTTGTGCATGTGCAGATCAGCCTAAGTAGGTCTGACATTTCCCAGAAACTTTGAGCTCCTGGCTCACATGCTGTTGAGTAGGTGTTGCACACACGTGGGGCATAGCAGATTGCTGGATGCCCAACTGGGGCAGTTTCCTTAGCAGAAAAAGAGATTACACCTGTAGAAGCCTGCTCCCCATAAATCTGACTGAAAATGGAGGAAGGATGAAGGAATAAAGAGAAGCACTAACTTTCCTCTTGGACACTTGAAAGATTTAAGTCAGAACTCTTTTAAATAGAGGAAGGCACAAAACAAAGGCTGGAACCTCAGGTCTCTGATTCCACAGGCTGGAGAATAAAGTTAAAGAGGATTCAAGATTCACCCTTTCCTGTCTTCCTTCCTTTGCATCATGCTAGTTTCCAGGTAACCAACCTGGTGAAAGACTTTGCATGGCCTGTATCCCTGGCTTGTGTATTGGACTGAAGAGTATTTTCATGTTGGCCCAGGAACTGGCAGGTATAGCCGTGCGTGTTTTAGGTTTCTGCATATGTTTGCAAAGCACCTAGTGCATTTGCAAGGCTGTTCAGATAGTTACAATAAATTTCTGGTTAGGTTGTGTGATGTCATTTTGCCTCTTGTGTCTGCCAGATTCACAGTTCTATGACCAGGAACAAAAGAAAATGGCCTTATCAGCCCCGGATGATGCTCAGAGCCTGCATGCTGCTTGTCCTGTCTGTCTTGCAGATGAGTTTTGAATGTCATAATAAGTAGATTAAATGCAGCTTAGCTTTCTGAGTTCTTGTGGTTGCTGTATCCTGCATTTTTTACATTACAGAGTTCTGGCAGACCTCTCCCTTTTGATGTCACTAATACTAAAATAGAGTAATTCTTTATATTACAGAGATGCCTTGTAGTCCCACTCTGGCAGGCTTAGCTGCAGGGCTCCAGGCACTTTCACCTTTGCGACAGAGGCAGTGCAGAGTCTTCTCATGGGAGTCGGACCAGAGCTGGATGGGGATTGTAGGTGTCAGTGGAGTTTGGGATGGAGAGGGCACTGTGCTATTTAAACTGTGATTATTAATGGAGAGCCTGGCTGGTTGACTCCTATTGTGCGTGAATACTGCCTGAACTTCCAGAACGGTTGTTCCCTCAGACTAAGGGAGCATATGCCAACAGTGGGTTGTCCTTCCTTTCTGTCTTCCTTTGCTGCTAAACAAGTCACATGAATGTCATTATACAGTGCCTAGTTATCTAAAGCGGTTCACCGTCGATAGTCATTGCATGATATGAAAAGTTCCCAGAGATTCCGTGATGCATTTTCATTTCCAGGGTTCTCCTTATAAAACAGGAGCATGATCAGAAAGGGAAACAGGGAAGCTGCTGATTCTTCATTTCCCCACAGTGGGGCAGGCTGCTGACTGCGTGCTTCTCTAGGTGCGTTTCCAGGGGTTGGTTGTGGTCTGATAAGCCACGTCTGGCCCGTGCCGTGGCTACTGAGGTCATTCGTGTTCGTGCATCAGAACTGGCTGTGAAAGAACCTTTATTAGTGAGCAGTGTTTGAAATACAGGAGATGATGCAGAGGGCTTTACATATTTTTTTATTATTATTATTTTATTATTTTTTATTATTCCACCCCCCCATTATGTTTGCCATGTCCATGTTTGCTGTGAGCATAGCCACTCATTTCTGCACATGCGCTTCTGAGGTTTAGCATTTCTAACCAACATGCTCTGGACTGGGTTAAGTGGATGCTGGTGTCATTGCGTCATGTGGTGTTTGCCTGGAGCTGGTGATGAGTTTGCCTGGAGCTAGAAATGAAGCAGAGCAAAAGCACTCTTGGGGTTTGGCAGAAAATAGTCTCTTACATTATTATTCTTGTCTTTTTTTTTTTTGTCTTGACAAAAACAAAAGGAAGCTTTAGCAGGTAGGAGGTTGTTGCCTCGTCACAGAAACATGTTCTTGCATACGACTGCTGCAAGGGCAAAACCACTACCTGGGCCCACCCTGGCTGTGGCCACCATTTGCTGTCCCAGTTAGTGATAAAACCTGTGTTCTCACTGGATCATGAGATGTGAATATTAAGCTTACAGCAGTCAGCTTTTTAATTGGTGCTGATTGCTGACTTTCCTAAACTCAATCACTTTAAAAAGAAGAAAAAGCTGGTAAAAGAAATAAATGGGAATTTCCAAACAACTTAGCATTAACCTCCCTCTTCTGTCTGACCATTGTGAAACTGCATGAACAGAAATGGAGTTATGTGAAAGATCAGCACTTGAGAAAACGATGCCCAGTGTAGCTGGATCAGTGAACAGAAAACAGCAAACAAACCCAAAGCAAGCCAGTGGGCAAGTCCGCACTTAACAAAGTTGAGCTGGAAATACATTTCTAATTAAAGCTGGTCAAACCATATGTGCAATGCAGGTCTTTAAAAATAGCTGTTTAGAACCTAATTTTTTCCAGTCCTTTGCACATGATGTCACTTGTTTTACCTATTCAAAGTGACTAGAAAATGCTGCCAGTGACATGCTGGTGCTTTCTGCTCACCTGGCACTAACTTGGTTACAGAGTAAATGGCAAATAGCAATCAGCACTGGGAAGCCAGTCACTAAAGGTGGCTTAGTGACTAACTTCAGAACCCCTTCTTGTTATTTTCTTGTGCAAGCATCTAAAAAATGCATGTTTTCTGTAAGCCTGGGTGTTGCAAATGTGGAAACACTTTTGCAGTGTTAATGCCAAGACTTGGGAGAGTAGCCTACAAACACTGAGAGATGGATTTACATATCAGGGTGAGTTCTGAAGTTGGTTAAACTGTCTGGCTTTTGGGGAAAAACTAAATAGTAAAATTACCAAAATGCAATTGCTTGCCGGTTTGTTCATTCTTACCCTGTCCCCCACCTCTGAACTCAGCAGTCCCAATTGCTTTGTGGAGTCCTTTAAGATCTCTGTAACACATATACCTGTGGCCCCCCCTTGCTTTGCCACCCCAGATCTGACACTTGAGCAACTGCTGCCTGTGCAGATATAAGCCCCTTGGGCAAGAGGCAGCCTGTGCTGCTACTGGCTGCAGATTGCTACGTGCTCCAGGGCTGGCCAGCTGGCAGGCAGTGTTGGGCAGGAAACCACTGAGCCCACTCTGGGGCAATGGCATTTGTCTCCATCTCCAGTTTTCCCAAAGCACACAGGAATTAAAACACCTTTGAGACTTCTGTCTCTCTGTTTTGCTTAAAATGGGCTGAAAGTTTAAACCATGGTTGGATGCAAGGGCAGCACAATCACATACTCCTTGTTTGCTTAAGAAACATGGCTAAGCTTCTGTCTTTGATAGTAGGGGCAAGCTTGCACTCCCTAATACCATATCCCTCCCTGAACCTAAAGGTTCAGAAACAGGAAGGCAGTACAAAGCACTTGGGAGGTAGGTTTTCTGGTAGGGTGTTTTCTTATGCTCTGTGGTTATAATTATTTTGTTAATGCACTTTTGTTGTAAATAGAGACCTTGTAATTTAAAGTTCTGTTATTTAAATACATGCTGTAGAGTTTCAGCTGACCCTGCAAAATTTGTCTTTGGTGCGTATTGCCAGATTTATCCTAAGGAGCAATGAGCTGTTGGTGGTGTGTTTTGGCATCTGGATGTGGATGATGGAATATGCAAAGAAGCTGCAAAGGGAAGTTATTTTGAAACTTGTGGATGGTTAAACTTTTAGAGTCAATTTCGAAGTGAGTATAATTAGAAGAAGATGTTAAAGCAGAGATGCCAGTTTTTAGAGCTTACATTATGCATGTAAACCAGATTTCAAATACTTGCTGCTCCACATTTCTCCAGCAAGCTGCTGGTATTAGCTGGATGCCTTGTGGAATGTTTAGGTTGTTCAGGTGTTTTGTTCTCTTTCTTTCTTGGCAGCTGATTTGCGATGTGATACAGCTGGTTGGACACTATTAGTATTACAAGGTAAACAAGGTTCAGGGCTTGGAGAATGAGAACTGGGTTTCAAACTGAATCACAAGAAGGGTTCTGATGCAGCTCCATTGATGCATGAGGTTTCATAGGCTGGGCCAGTGGATTTCAGTCTCAGTTTTGAATATGTATATATGTGTTTGTGTGCATCTGCATGCACTTTGTCCATAGTGCCTTGGGCCCCACTGGATTTGGTGCTGTACAAGCTTGTAGAGGTGCCATTGCTGCCTGGGAAAGCTTCCTGTACCATACCAACTGACAAACTGTCAGTGAGAGAAATCCAGTCAAATCTATATGCCTCTGAATGTAAAATGTATGTGTAATCCGTCAGAATAGCAAATATTTTCTGTTTCCATTTGTAGCTTTACCAAGCAGCAATTAATTCCAATAGGCAATGAATGTTGGATAGTAGTAGTAGTAGTGCAGTTGCTTGTCAGATACTTTTACACAAGTGGACACTCTGCAGTAAAGGTGTAGGTTGATTTCTTCTGTCACACTCTGGGTCAAACCTGTGATGGGATCAGTGTGAGCACACCTTCTCCAACAGAGAAAGCATTGAACATGCACATTTTTTCAGTGGAAAACTTGGTGCAAAGTAGAATTTGTTTTGTTTGATAAACTTGAGCTTTTATGGGACAAATTCTGATCCAGTAAATTCAACAGCAGAATTTCTGTGGACTTCAGTGGAGCCAGAACTGTATGTAATAACAGGATTACAGCATTACAGGAAACCATCAGTAGCTGTTGGTGGGAAATCCTGCAGGGAGGCACTGGGAAGTGTGGCCAGCAGTGCATCAGAGGAGGGCAGGGGGTCCCCAACCTGTGCAGGGGCTCTGTGTTTGTTTTATCCAAATGCCGGGTTCGCTGCTTCATCTTATGCTGTAGGAAATGAACTTGGGTTGTTTAAGCAGGGCAAGGCAAGGCGGCGAGAGTTTCAAAATCTGATAAAGCTGTTCAGTGGTTAATTATAGGAAACTCTTGGTACCTTTGTGACCAGTTCTTCCAGTGGTTAGCTGCTGCATATGCTTCATATGTGCTGTTAATTATGCCAGTCTACACTGCTTAAGGCTCTGCGGTTCTTCAGCTCTGATGTGTTTTAGCCATTCTCTTTAAATTGTTCTGCAGGGTTTGCTTGGTTTTGTTTTGTTTGTTGTGTTAGTTTTTCCTCTCAGGACTTCACTGTTCATTTCTGTCTCTGCCGTGATTGACTTCAATCCCTACAAGTAATACAGAAAATTAGCAGATAAAGTGCTGAACCGTAACCGCTTGTAGCTGTTCAGGAACTATTACTGCACATCTGACCTACGCTTTGCTCAAGAGGAGAAGCTTTGCCAGCCAGGCTTCTGCTGTATGAAGCTGATTAGATCAGTTTAGGAAAAAATAACACCAAGGCTCTTCTCAAATTCAGGTTTTTTTCTTCTTTAGGAAAGTGAATTTGGAAGCACTGAGTCCTTCTTAATTCAATTAGAAAAGTGAAGTACACTTTACTTTTAAGAATAATTAGAAGGGTAGTCTGGTTTCATTTGGAGATCAGCTTAATACTGAAAGCCTTTCCAAATGCTGAAGTAATTGTCTCTTGAGCTTTGTGGACCAGCTAGCCAATAGAATTTTGGAAGGAAATCGGAATTGACTGCTGCTGCGAGATCAGTGCCATGGAGTTCATCTCTTACAGAGCTCATTCGGAAGTCTGGAGACTGATGTATTTTCTCACAGACTAATTGTGTCCATTAACACCCTTTTAATTTTTGGAGAGGATGTGTCAAATAGAGCCAAATGAAAAGGCACTGAGAGTAGGTGCTCTTTTTTCCCTCAGTTAAATGTTCTGTGAAGACTTTTGTATGTGTGTGAACAATATGACCTTTCCCTGGGCAAACCTCAGATCTTCTGAACTCAGCAGTGACACTCTGTGGGTTTTTGACTTCATGATTCACCTGGAACGAAGAGAGTTATAGGGAAGATGTTTGTCTTGAAGTACTGAAGGAAAGGTTGAGGGACCCAAAGAGAAACCCAGTTAATGCCAGTTGTTCTTATGGGCTGTCCTATGCGGAGCTGTGTGTACTCTCTCACACAGTCCACCTGCAGGGATGTGTACCCACATGATACTGCAGTCTGTGTGAGAAAAACACTAGCAGAACTGGAATGAAAAAGTAAATCACTTTTAAGGTTGTTGTGGCTCTCATCATCTAGGCTGGAACTTGGAGTCTGAGCTGTGTACCCTGCCTGCCTTTAAAAAAAATACCAACAAAACAACAGAAAAACAGCAACGTGGTTTTAACCCATGCAGAACCTTGTCCATGTTCTGCATTACACATCACAGAAGATTCAGCTGTTACACTTCTTGTTCACAAGGATGCTGAAGGGTTTTTAAAATTCAGTGATATACTTGCTGAGGGCATTCAAAGTTATGTTTATGTGGGGTAGAAGGTTAATACAGCCTTTCATTATTAGCATGTGTCTTGGAAAGTTGCATTACTTAAAACATGTCTCTCATAACATGTAATTGCTGACCTCCGGAGCTTTGTAGTGATGGTGAGCCAAAAATCCTTACTTTGAGGGATTCCTGCTCCCAAAGTCTGGCCACCCATCAGCTGACCGCCTACAGTACAACCCTGACTTCCTTTCAGCAAGATGGGGCTGGTGGGACACATTTAACTGCCTGTGACTTCATCCAGCAGAGATGTGCTGCGTATAGGTTTTCCCTGTACTCCTGTAAATGGAAGCACAAGTCGGGCAATGAAAATTCACCGGGGTATAGGGATTTGTACCTTTCCCTAGGCTTAGCTTCTTGACGGTCCCTGGTCTGCAGGGTAAGAGCTTTCCAAGGCTGAGGCTTTTTTCCTAAACTGTTTGTTTTCCTGGATGAATAGACTTTCGGCATGGCAGACCTTTGCTGTCCTGAATCACTGCTGGGCTCCCCAAGTGCTGAGCAGGACTGGCTGTGTGCCAGTGGGCTGTTGCAAACCTCCTGCCCTCAGCAAGAGGAGCCACAGGGCTGCAAACAGCCCGCATCCCTGCTGCCGTGCATCCCTGCTGCCCTGCAATGGGCAACTGGGCTCCCTGCTGCTGGCTGCCACCAGCCCAGGCTCTCCTGAGGCAGAACACGACTGGATGAAGAAAGCCACTTGTGTCAGTAAAGCCTCTGCAGCCTTGGCAGGGGTAGCAAGCTGTGATGGGGTGTCTGAGGGTGGAAACCCAACAGAGTGTTTCAACAGACATTGAGTGGCGTGACATGCCAAAGCCCAGGATGAATAGCGGGGCTGTTGAAATTGTTATTTGTGCAAATACTGAAATTTAGGCTCAAACCAGGTTTTATGTCCCAGTAAATGGAGTGTAAGGAAGAGGGCATAACTGCACTGCCTGCTTTTCAGGCTCCTTCTCCTGTTCACTGTGCTGCTGTTTGAGTTGCTCTTGGTCCATATATGGCCCCCAAACGTTCCTTTTCTTTCCTTGCTTGGTAGCAGCTCCTACTCAGGGGCCTTGCAGTTACTTCTGAAATCAAGCACCTGGACTTTCTGAGCAAAGGAGGGCTTTAGTGTTTGTCTTCCTGAAGTATCTCCAAATACAAACCAGATTGGGGCAGATCACAGTGAGTGGGAGACTGGTCCTTCACCAGGAGTAGCCACATCTTCAGCAGCCTGGTGTATCCCCAGCCAGTGCTGACCCCGAGCACAGCAGTGGTGGCATTCAGTGGCATTAGCTTCCCAAGCTGTGTCTGTGCTGTGTGCTGTGGCTCTCCATTTCTCACTGTCATCCACCACGGGACTACCCTGTTTTTTCACCTGTGCCAGGAGAAATGTTCCTGCTCTTCCTTCTTGCACATTGTTCAGAAACTTCAAATAGCAGGATAGTAGGGTATTGAAAGCATCGTGTCTGCAAGTCTGATCTAGATGAAGATGTCCCTGCTCTTTGCAGAGGGGTTGGACTAGATGACCTGTGAAGGTCTCTTCCAACCCAGACTATTCTGTGTTAGCTGAATATGGAGAAGCCATGGGAATAGGTACTTTCCTCCAAATGAGCATGGAGCTGCAGAGGATTACATGGGGTGTTTTGCTGCAGACACTACCCATTTCAAAACTCCTTTCTTCACATTATGATGAGCATCCTATATTCAAATGTGCTTAGTGCTTTGCTTGGTCTTGCTAATTGCAACATTAATGACCTCCTTGGAAGCAGGTTTCAAAATCCCAAAAGATCAGTCTCTAGCCCAGTCTTACACAAGTATGCAGTAGCCCTAAGTGGTTTGTGTTTTGCATAAGGATGGTAATCTGATCAACTGAGCATACCAATATTGCAGAAATGTGGGTGCTCAAATACGTGTTTGCAAAAGGGCTTGAACTTGTTCCTTTGTTTCATTTTCTTTTCCCACTGATCTGCAGTCAGACACAGACAAACATTAGACAAAGCAAACAATTTGTGTTCCCATTGTACAATGGGAGGAAATAGGAACTGAAAGGATAAAAAAAAAAAAAGCCTGGACAGAAAAACTGCTTCTGGTGCCTCTTGGGTTTTGCAGTTCCTGAGGGCTGTGGTATTGACACTGGAAGTAGGGGTGAAAAAATGTCCTTTTCCTCCAGAAATCAAGATTGTTTGATCAGCTACCATAAAATGAACCACATCAATCTCTCTCTTCCAGGCAGTGTGGACTTGGGTAGAATTTTAAGTGGTTGATGGAAGTTATATGTTCTAATCTCTTATCTTGGCTAATCTGTTGCTATTTTAGTATATGGGAAGTCCTCCTATACCACTGCCAATGTAGCTGTGTTCTGTAGTGAGTTACAGTGATATTTTTGTTTGCTTGTTTAAGCATGTGACACAAATCGGGGCCCTGAGAGAAATTAGTGATTTTTATTTATTTATTTATTTTTCTTTTTAACTTCTTACCCCTGAAATGTCTAAAACTCCATTTAAAAGAACTCTTTAAAACTAATATTTTCACTTTGAGGGGATAGGGAGATGCACTAGGAGGGGTAGAATGACTTGTTCTGCACAGAAATAGAGCAGTGGTGTTTGCTAAGAAGGGAACTTGTTTTCATTGCTTATTGAAGTAATTTTTGCTATAGAAATTTGGTAACCTTTATAAAATTATCCTTTTTTTTTTTTTAGTTGGAATGCAGTGTAATATTTTTTATTTCTTGATAAGTAGTGTATATATATCAATATTTCTTCATTAATGCAACATGCTTTGTCTGAAAGTGCACTGAGTGTCATTAACTTTTGTTCTTTATGTGTCTATGTGCAAACACGTTGGATTTGACTGTTAATGTTTTACAACCTGAGTTCTGGGGCATGCTAAATAGTGTTCAGCTTCATAGTGTGGTCTGTACTGAAGTGATAAATCTTTGCTAACTTCCTGGAACATATCTAATTGTAGAGTGGGAATTAGCATATAGGAGAAAAAAAATCTCAGAAGCTCACTCTGATGCTGCAGTGCTGTGTGCTCTTCCTCTTGATAGCACAGAGTTAATGGCAGAGAAACCTGTACAGTTGCTGTTGAAAAAGGATGTTTATGGAGGAGAGGGAAGGGGAAACCCATCAGCTGGCAGTGCTGCCCAAGTGTTTTTGGTGAGACCTAGGACTGTCTGGAAGTTGGGTGCCAATTATGGGGGTAAAAGGGCAAATGTACTGCATCCACATGGTCAGCACTTAGGCAATGCAGCTGGGTTGTGGTTTTACGGAAGTCCCTGCATCCTGTGCTGCTGGCATGAAAATAGTCACAAGGAATGGAGAGTGTGCTCCAGCTGGGAGCCAGAGCTGAGGGCTACCCTTGAGGAGACCTGGAACAAGGCCCAGGCTTCCAAATCTCAGCATCTCAACAGTATCAAAAGGAAAGAAGAAATGCTCCAGGGGAATACAGTTCTTTGATTTACAACCCCAAAATCCAACAAACATCCAGAGATGTTGTGACAGAAATGCCACTAAAACTTTATAATGCAAATCAAAGTCAGCTTTCTGCAGCCTGGGTTGCATGATTAAAAGATGAAGCTGTAACCAAAATTATAGCTGCATTCCCACCTGGCTGGTGCTCACAAAAAAAGAAGGCATTCTGAAGCTTGTTATTATCTGCCCAAGGCTGTTGTGTGTTGTGGTGGGTTTGGGGGGATTTTGTGTTTGGAGTTTTTTTTTAACTATCAGAACTGATGTAGGTTTTTGTCATAGTTTACAATGAAATGGACTGTTTCTGAAATCCAGTGCTAGTATTCAGTGCACGACTGACTCTGAGCTCTGTCTCAGACCATTAGCTAACAAAAACAAGCTGTACGCTTCCAAGCTCTTAATAAAGTCTTCCTTCAAATTTATTCCCGTCCCATTTCAAGTTTTGCATTGCTGCTGTGCTTTTAGCTGAAGAGCTCTAGCCATGACTGCAGTGGGTTATCTCACATAATACCAGTTGCTGAGTCTTCCTGATGGAGCTGGTCTTCCTGATGGAGTTGTCCTATAAACTGTTTTCAGATGACATTTTTCAGCACCAAAGTGATACAGCCTCAGATGTGCTAACCCTGACTGCTTGGTTATATTATTTGAGACCCCAGGGGACAGCAGGATGCCTGTTGTGAGCAGCCGTTGCTGTAAAGCAGCGGCTGTGCCTTAACTGCAGTGCAAGAGCAGCCTATCTGCAGATTTTATGTACTTGGGGTCCTCCTCCCTGCCAGGCTAACCCATCAGCATGCCCTGGGGAGCATACTGCAACTGCATGGGATGCTGCTCTTGACTGCCTACAGTGTGAGCTGGTGTTCCCAGGCTGGCTCTGGGTCTGGTGGTAGCAAATGTTGCTCTCCTCTTCTGAAGAGCTGGCTCTAAGTAGAAAAGGTGGAAAGGGAAACAGAAGGATCATGACTTTGTTAAGGTCATGCAGAATAGGACATATGGCTTCCTGGATCCCTATGCAGAGCATTGTTCATTTGATGCATAGTTTCTTAAAGGCTTTCCTTGTGTTACCAGGATGGAAAGGGTGGAGAGGAGAGGGGTAAAAGGGTGGGGTCCCGTCCCTGAGGGCACAGAAGGCTGAGCTGGAAGCGTACCAGCAACCGCAGGGTCACACAGATGTACCCGAGATGGGCCCAGAGTTTGTCAGTGGGTTTTGAACAGGAAACCTGCTTGCTGAAGTTCACTTTCAGCAAGAGCTTGCAGCTGTGCCTTCACCTCTCTCCCAAAGGGCAGGTGGCCACAGCCTGCATCAGTTAGCCCATAATAAATGCTTCTGGGTGAGAAAGTCCTCCACCTCCAACAGACAGGTCTTGCTTGCAGATACAAATCTTCAGTACCCAGAGAAGGTCCCAAGAGTTAAGCTTGTGATATGTACCAGTTGTCTGGATTATACAGGCAGGCAGTGCTGTGAAGGGTCACCCAGAAGTCCTACAGCCTTGTGCAGACATTGTGAGCTATCTGTGTCTGTGCAGAGTCTAAGTGCACTGCACATGTGTATGCCTGATGGCAGAGTTTTTGATGTGAAGTTGCCGCTGGGTGGTCACAAAGATGCAAACTGGCCAGTGTCCAAGGCTTCTGGCATCTGGGGGGTGTCTCAGCATATAGGCACCTCACAGCCTCACCAAAAATGCTGCTTTTTCAGGGAGAGAGAAGTGGGGTTGTGCTTCTGGTTACAGACAGGACATGGACATAGTTAGGACTTCTGCATAGTCAAAACTACCAGCCTCTTTTTGCCATGCTATCCTGCAGCAGGCAGCCCCTGCCCTTCAAGTGCACTTTTTTCTGCTGCGGTTAAATGGGGACAACTTCATCAGGCAGACCTAGAAACACGTGGACATTAATGAGCGCCTCTTGCCAAAAGGGAAGTGTGTGATGGGAATGCCGTGGGCTGCCTTGGCATGGTGCACAGCACTGGAACAGGACAGCTGGGTTGTGTTGTCTGGACTTGCAGTCATGCATTTCAAATCTGTCAGAGTGCAAGTGGGGAGAGAAGCTGATGGGAGCTGTTTGCTACCCTTAGGAAGAGAGGTCTGTGCAGGATCTGGGAAGGAAGCTGTAAAACCAAGCTTGCTGTAAAGCCAAACTCTCTGCATGTGACCCACAGCCTTACAATTTCAGCATGTGTCACTGGGACCTTGCATCTCTGGTTGTAATTGTGGCCCAAGCCAGGGACTGCCCCAAATTTTTGTTTACACCTACCAGGAAAAGGCGTTATGTGTGACTGAATGCATCATTCTGTAAATACACTTAATTCATGTAAAGCCCCTTTATCAGCTAATCTCTTCACTGCTACTGCTGATACTCTTGTTTGATGTAAATAGAAAAATACGTCTTGACCCTCAGTAGAGGGCATAGGCAAACAGTTCTATCTAACTCAGCTAACAAGGTGACTACACATCCAATAGAGATTACACTGGGTGGTCTGTCCTATTCCATGTCAATCTCCTTGCAGAGATAATGCGGTGTTGCAGCTCATCAGAACTAGATCTTTGGTGTTAAGCATCTTCTATAGAATGTGGCTGCAATGAGCATGTTGCAGATTTGAAGAATCTATATGCTGGCCCTAGGTTTGCTGGATGTTACTGTAGTGACTAACTGGCAACTGCAGCAGAATCCTTATGCAGGATCTTTATGCAGAAGTACTTTCTGGAGGAGACAAGGTATTTAGCTGGACTCAAACCTAATGAGGGAATTCCTTCCAACTTGGATACCTCATCAAAATATAGGTGGGAACTTCAATTTTTAGAAAGTCATTGAGGTTCAGAATTGTTCATGTCTAGGCTGTGTATGAGCTTGGTAGCATTTAATGCTATATTCTTGGGTAGGATTATGGGTGACTTGCTAGATGGCTGTTGGATGTTTTCGCCATATTCTCCAGAGTTGAAACCTGCTCTCAAACTGAGAATTTAGGTGAAAGATAAAACCTTTTATTAGGGAAATGGGCTCAAGGTCCATTCCTTCCCTCTGCCCAGTTCCTGAGGAAATGTACAGTAGATGATCTTGAATCCAGAGAAGATGGGCAACAGTGCATTGCACAGAGGGCTTGGAGGGCAATGCGCCTTGTTCTTCCTCCCATTTTGGATTAAATCACAAAGGTTAAACTTCTGTGTGTCTTATCACTGGAAGTAAGTGAATCTGTTGATCTCATTGGTTTGGAAACAGTTAAAACAGGCAGTTGCTCCTAGGGAAATCAAAACACCACCTTTTTCAAAACAATTATAACATGCTCAGCTTTGTGACTTCAGTAGAATGAGCAATGTGTGAGTTCCCATGAACTCTGGCTAACCACTGAGATTTATTGATAAATGAAAAAACATAAGGGCTGGGCCCTTGAAACCATCTCTTACTTAAGCACTTGTCTCAGTGTGTTACCAGAAAGCCCAGGGCTGGCTTCAGGATGTTTGCTGCTTTTAGAGATGTCAAGGAAAATGAACTCAAAACAGTTTGAAAAGGTTTGTGTGAAGAGGGTTGTGGGGTTTCTTGTTGTTCTGAACTGTCAGCACAGTCACAGATTGTACATTAAAGCAAGTGTAATGTGGAACACGTTACCCTGCTGGGATCAGCTGCACAGGCATTAATGGCTCTTCTCCATGTGAATACACATGTCCTCTGAAAGCTTCGTCCCTTTTAGTGTGGAATCTTGCTGTAGCACACTCACTTTTTTGGGGGGAGGGTTCAGTAGAGTGCCAGTGTGCAACCATTACTTACAGGGACTGCTGGTGTTTGGGTCAGGTATTGGGGCTTTGCTTCAGCCCACTTTTTCTCATTACAGAAGAGATAGTGAAGTTCTAGGGAGGAGAAGGAATAACATTCAGGATGTTCCCAGGCTTCTCTGGTTATTTTCTCTCCGCTGATTGAACCTTTTCCTTTGGCAGTATTTAAAGGAGAAGTTTTATTTGTGTCATTTGGATGATGTCGGATGAAAGCAGAAATGATGGTGTGTGCTGTGCAAGTCTGCATCGTTGCTTATGGCACACATTAGCAGGTGCAGAGACTCCTGACATGTATTTCCATATGATAACGGTGAATCCTTTACTTTGGGAAAATGTATAACTTTAATAAAAAGTAAATCTGCCAAGATGGTAGTAAAATCAATATGTCATGATGAAAATGTTTTTATATAGATACATAGGTGTTGATACAATCTCCAGGATACTTTTTTATACACAGTTTAAAATTAATTCATCCCTTTTAGATAATTGATGAAAGGCAGATGTAAATATATAGGTATGTTTGCACCTTTTCATGAGGTTAATCTGCAGCCCTTTCATTACCCGGCACAAACTTGTGCTGGTGGGTGAAGGTGAGGTTCTTCAACTTAATGCGACCAGGAAAACATGAAGACTTTTCAAAAGATTTGATAAAGGTTGTTGAAAATAAATTGAGTTGAGAGAACAAACAGGAATGAGTTTTTACTGCTCCTTGCCTTTCTACTTCTCGAGAAGGGTTCAGATTCTCTGGTGGATTGAGCTGCTCTCTGTTTTGTTCCAGGATAAGGAGTCTAAAAGAACATAAGGGTGTGAGGTGCATGTAGTTAACAGAATCTGCTGGCATGTAAAGGCTGCTTTACCCAGTCAGCATTTATTGCAGGTGAGCAGGGATGGTTGGCTGCAGCCCTATGTGTTTCCCTCAGGCTAGCAGTAACCCTGCATGGTGTGAGGATGATGAGGCATTGGGACAAGGCACAGGGTGTGATCCTGCCCTCTCTGCATAGCCTAAGCTGCTCTCATCCAGTAGTCATCCCAGTTGCAGAGATGGGAGCTTTTAGGAATTCAGGGGCAGGATTGTGTTGTGAATCTCAGTTAATGGGGGGACATCTGTTGTGGGTCATGTTCACCTTTGCACAAAACAAAAGGGCTTGTTGGTTTTCTTTGCTAATATTCCAAACCTTTTGGGTGGTTTAGTATTCTCATTTATAATGGTAAAAGTGAGTGAGAGTAGCAGGTTTGCATGCAGTGGCAATAACCTTGTCTGTAAAATAACAGATGTTTGTTATATATAGACATTATACAGAGGGACAATTTGACCAGGTATCATGTTTTGAAGTCAAAACTGAATGTCGAGCCTTTGTTGTGTCCTTATTCTGATGAATATTCAATACCAAATGCAATGGTAGCCTCATATTGATGGATTTAGTTATTCAGTAAAGAAGCACATCTCCATGCTTCACTGTAATTAGGAAAATCAGTGTTGATTCTTGGTGACGTACTCTGCAGCATGGAAGAGACTCATCGTTTTGATGGGTTGGTTGCCTGCTATGTATGGTGGCCGGAGACATGGATGCATCAGCGTACTTGAGTCCAGAGAAACTCTGGAGTTCTGTCAGGGTGCCAGCATGTCTAACATGACTGTATTTTGTGGAAGGCCCTCTCTCATTATATTGCCAAGACATTCAATGCCTGGAAACATTTGCAAACAATGGCCTCCAACAAAGGAGCCGTGGCTGTGCAGAGGAAGCTCACTAACCGGGATTGACGTCAACTGAGATGGATGCTGACCAAGCACTGGCACTCATCACTGCCCAGCTGCACTTGGCCATGGTCATATGTGTCACGGGCCTGGGGAGTGTGTGTGCCGTTTGTCTTCCTCCTGAGGTCCGTGACAATGTCTGAATCCTATCATTCTAGTTTATGAGAAAGAGCTTTGCAATCCCAGGAGTGTTTGCACAGAAAGAGGACACTTAAAAATACATAAAAACTCAGCAGGATTTAATTTTGTGTAAAAGAAAACACGACTGTGACATATTGCCTGAGAATGAGGAATCATTTTTCATTGATGCAGAATTGCTTAGTCTTAGAAATAACAGTCGTAAGCAATTTTGTGCAGATAGAACCTGGGTTTTAAAATGACATCAACACAGCTTTTAATTTTGCAGGTGTAAATTGCACCTGCAAATCATGTTGTCTGCAAACTTCAGCATTTCATACTTGATTTCCTGATTTCCTATGGCTTGCTTAACTGATGTCAGTTATTTCAACATTCAGCTTTGCAGGCGGTACTATTTCAGGAATAAAACTGCAGTCTCAAAACTTCAAACCCATTTCTGAACATTTGATGGAAGTGAGGAGTGAGTACGGGTAGCCAATCACACTGTTCATACAAATCTTTTAATACTACCCTCCAGTATGAGATTAGTGGGGGTTATCATGGCAAAAGACTACATCTCTTGAGCAACTTGATCTGGCCAAGCCATGAAACTGTGCATTTACAGCAAGATTCCTGGTTGTGTTTCTAACATACGTTATTATGAATCATATTTTGACAGTCTCTATATGAAGTTTACTCTTTTAATAGCTTCATTTCCTATTACCTTCCTTTTCCTATCTTTAAGAAAACTACCTACTTACCTACTCTAAAATTATCATTGTCTGTTGCTTAATAATGTCCATGGGGTGTGGGCATTTCACTAATGAAGTGCGTATGGATGTAGGCACGCAGGCAGTCAAAGCCCTGTGAGCGTTCTTTGCCACCACCACCACGGAAGATTAAGTTTTAGAATACAAAGCCTTGGCATGCTTTTTGGGAGACAGCTGAGATACAGTTAACTCAGCTGCAGTAAGAATTTTAAAAGCTAAGCATTTAAAAAAGGCCTTTATGTTTATTTTTTTATTTCCCCTCTTTTCTAAAAACAGTCCATACAGCTCAAAGTATCTTGGCAGTCACATACAGGCTGCCAGATTGATGTACTGAAACCTGGCTTTCTCTCTACCCTAAGGTGAGCCGCAACATGTAGGATGGGAAGGTAGGGACAGTGCCAGCTACCCAGCACCTTGCTTCCCCAGCGCACAGCAGCCCTGGATTGCAGGACAAGAAGGTGGTTCTGGTTGGGTCTTCCTAGGACTGGGCTGTGATATCCTAGAAGAGGAGACTTGAGGGGTGGCAGCATCTGTTGAACAGGAGTTGGATGAAGACCCATAAACTCATGCCATGTTGTGCTCTGACAGCAGAGATCTCCCAGCATTGCCACTTGCTTTGTGCTAAAGGGGGAAGTTCAACCCTGCAAAGGATAGCTTTAGAGCATAGTAAAGATATAGATCTGATAACACATCACCCAACTTCACTTTGGTGGTTTTGTATCACTGAAAGGTTGTTGAGACATGATTGAAAGCAAGTACTGCAGCCAAGCTGTTATATGCTTAATTTCTTACTCTATACATAATTTGCATACATGTTTTACTTACAGGCTTTTGTTATTTTACAGGGTCGCCATGTGAAGACTGGGCAGCTAGCAGCAATCAAAGTGATGAATGTTACTGAGGTGAGTGCAAATCCAGTGATAAAAAAGTTGTTATCAAGGTATAAAGAAAAATAATCAGCTCATGAGAAGGTGGATAGCTTGTTAAAGATGATCTAGTGGTATAAATTGTGGTTTCTGAGCACCAGTTGGTGTTTTGTAAAGTACTGAGAGGTACTCAGTATTGTACATACAACCAGATTTTTCAATTGTACCTGACCACTGATGACAAAGCAATAGGGGAATGCATTGCTGCGTATTTTGATGGTCTATAGTAACACAGAGAACTCTCTTCCTGCGTATTTCTAGTTGTTTGTCTGTTTCCAGAGAAAGCAAGTAAAAGATTTCCTGTAACTCTGCACTGCCCCTGCTGTTTCATCACATCCTCTCCCCTTGCGTGCCACCCATTCCTCAGAGCAGCTACCCTGACAGCTAGCAAGCAGGAACATGTTAGAAATGTAAAAGTAGCACTTTTTTTATTGTTATTTGACAGATGAGAGGATGAGACAGTTTAATTGGCACTGTCGCTGCTCACATTTAAAAGTAGTGTCAGTGCTGGAGCAGGATGTTGAAGAAGTTGCCAAGTATTGATTTTTGTTTCTCCTTGTAAGAGCGCAGCCAGTAGTGAAGCAGCTTGTTCCTTGAGACATTTGAAGCCCAGAAAAGTTAGGGGCACTCCCTGCATCCTCTTCTCATGTTTACTGGAAGCCTGTGGTTTTCTACAATGCAATTAGTCTCACTGAAGACCATTCTGTCACTCTGGCACTGTAGGTATAGAGTACAAAACTCCAGGATAAAGTTAGTCCTCTTGCAATGCTGTGAAATAAAAACCATGGCCAAGTCTGCCAGTGATGCACCTGTACATGCTGTTTTGGAGGAGCACAAGCAAGCCTTGCCTGCATTTTTGTGTCTTTTGACTGTCTTGGAAGACAGCAGAACAAGTTGATGGCTGCTTGGGCCTTGTCACGTAGAGCAGTCCAGGACAGTTCTTTCTGGTGTAGGAATCCAGTCCTGAAAGGGAGTGATCTGAATTGTACACTGGTTATTTGTACTTAAAGGCTACTGCAGTGCTTTGGCAAAGCATATCTAAGGGCTGGTTTGGCTGTGGCTGCTGCCTTGTAAAATACACATGTAGTTGCATTGCAAGGTTTGCTCTTCTGTGTGCACAGAGGATGCATTTTTTAAATGAGTGCTACATGAGACTGGTGGGAGTTTTGCCTTTAGCTCTATAGGTACATGTATCATCAGGTGCTTTGGCTTTCAAAAATGGCATTTACCAAGCAGGAGACTGATGGATTTTAGCAGGTGAGGAGGTGGGGTTTGAGTTGTACAGATTCTTGAGATCAGAGCACCTCCATGCTTTGGCAGAGGGGCTGACAGGGCAGGTCCTGGCTCAGGCTCAGAAGCGGTCAGAGGTTCTGTGTGGACTGCTTTCATGGTTTGCTGGGTCAGTCAACAGTGCGTGAGGGCTGGCCAAAGATGACACTTGTGGGCAGAGGATGGGATTGAACAAGAGTATCTCATATGCTAAGGGTCTGAGTTCCTTTCTTGCTACTTGGATATTCCGCAGTGGGTTTTTCTGTCCCAGCATCACACTTTCATCACTAGAAAATCCAAATTAAGAAGTCTTTCAGCTAAAACGTTTCATCATAACTGGTACATTTCTGCCAAAAGAGTTTGTTTCACCAATTTTTCTTTCAGCAAGGAATCATTTCATCAGAAATTTCCTGACCAGCTCCATCTGTGACTGTTCAGCTCAAAGATCTGGGGCACACCAAAAGCTAAGCAAACCTGCTCTTCACTGTCATAAGCTGCAGCCCTGGGCTGGTTTCCTAAGAGCAGCAGCAGGTTGCTGTGGTTATTGCGGGATCCTCTGGACATCTGTCAGGAGGTGCTGCCCTGTGGTGTTATAGGGAGAGTGGGGAGCACTTTGAAATGGTTGAAGGGGAGCTGGAGTCAATGTGTGCTCATGTGCCTCTCCACACAGGCTCTGCTTCCTGTTCTCTGATGGTGCCAAGCAAACGAAGTGCTTACAAAGAGGTTGTATTCTTGCTGCTTTTCTCTTTAGCTGTTGGTGCAGGTGATCAAAGAGCTGTTCTGCAGCAGGTCATTCTCTCTCTGTCCTTGTGTTTAGTCTTTCCACATACCAGAATAACATTTAAATGAGAAAATTGTCATTAGAACTGCCCTAGAACTAAGGGGTCTCTTGATGAAGTGTTTGTCAGCTAATGATCCTGTTTCTATTTGAGGTCAGAGGCATGTGCTTTCTAGCTTCTTAATGTCATTGTAGATAGGCCACATATTCAAAAACAGCCTTTGATCATGAACCTGTCATCTTCGTGCTTGCAGCCATCTGTGCCCAGAAATGCATTGGTTTGTGAAAGCAAACAGCTTTTTGCACCTGCACATCTGTAAGCTTGTTTCCTTTTCTAAAGCACATGATCTGTGAACAGATTTCTGGGCCCCAGGGAGATGTGGCTGATGGTAACACAGACAAGAGGGGATATCCTGAGCATGTGCACTGAAAAGTGGAGGGTGCTTTTGTCTGCGGTCACCCTGCTTGAAGGATGTATGCAGCACTGAGGGTTAGCAAGTCCAGGTTCAGTTCTTGGCCCATTGGACAGAATGGCTCGCATTTACTCTTCTGCCTCAGTTTCTCTATGTAAAATAGAGAATTTTTTTCAAAACTTACTCAAGCACTGGGAAGACAGAGTATTTTTTGCCCACTTGCTCTCTTGTATAGCCCTTTACCTTACAGACTGATTGATATTTGAAGTCACATCTCTTGTCTTTGGAGGATGCAAGTGTTTGGCTCGGAGGGTTTCTGCTCAGCAGTGGTGGGGCTCAGCAGGGAAGCCCACTGTCCAGTCTAAGCAGTGTCTTCCCAAGGCACTCGTGCTGTACCTGAGCAGCATACAGCAGTGCATGAACACAGGTAACTGCCCTGTATGGGCAAGGGAAGACGGGGCAGGTGCAGGAAGGGAGCAGGTGGCAGCCTCCTGGGTAAATAGATAAGGACACAAGATAAAGCAGGAATTGGATTATCTTGCAGGTAGTGGTAAAGGAGCATTGTACATGTGCAGCTACTCTGCACTTGGCAGTGCATGTGGAGGAGCCTACCTGGTATTCCAGCAGCGTTCACAAACAGGCACATGCTTATCTTTGTTTCAAAAACATGGAGGCAAGATAGCCAAGTAACAGAAAGTACTCGAATAAGAGCTAAGCCAGCACAGTTCCAACATCCAGTAAAATAACTGGGCAAAGGAATAAGAGCTGAAAAAGAGGCAACAGCTATGAGGAAGTGGTTGAAATCTGCCAGCTCCCCAAGGGGAACTTTGTGAAAGCTGCAGGCTGGTGCTGAGGGCATAGCAGGGAAGCTTTTCAGTCAGGCCTGCAAAGTTCATGCAGATGGGCAGAGTGAAGAAAAACCCCAAAGTCCTAAGATCTGAAGACATCTTAAGTAATCTAGGGGAAGGCTTTCACCAAAGATGAACATTGACCTTCTGTGTGTATGGTTGCCATAGCAGAGGGAGGGGGCAGGATGCTGGAGGGACACCAGAAACTCATATCAGTGACAGGACTCTGATGTTGGTCCAGGATGTTGGTTCCCATGTCCTTACTCTTTGCCTCCTTCTCCTCAGTAAAGGTGTTTCCACCCTTTCATGTGCACTATCTGGAGTCCTGAAGGGACTAGAGCCTTGTTTTCCCACACAGAAAGCATCAGCGCAAGCTCTCATCTCTGTTTTGATTATGCTCTGGCCCTGTGCAGAGAGAAATGGGATCTTGTTTGTGAGGGATTTCCTGCATGCTGTCTGGAAGTCAGCTCTCTTTTCTCTTGGAGACTGCAGGTGCTACATCGGGCTCCTTATGCACTCTAAGTCAGACAACACCCAGGGCTGTATCAAGCCGAGAGTTAAGGGTCCTTCTTTCTCCTTAATTGCAAACAAAAGTGAAATATCTAGTGTAATGTGTGCAGGTGTAGAGCCTGTGTTCAACAAAGGGGCTGTTCTGAAACCAGAAATAGCTCATTTTGCTTCAAATGGTGGTGGTTTACATTTCCCATTTCCTAAAGCTTAAGACAACTAGGCTTTAGTCTGGCAACATGTCTCCTGTGGATTGGTGTTACCTGTGGAAAAGTCACTGGTCCTTTCTGTTCTGGTTGGAATGATTTTTGTGTGGTCTTATTTAAGACACATCGTATGCATATGCTTGAGGGGATTTGGCTTTGGCCTGTCAGGCCTTAATGTTCTGCTACAGGTAGAAAGAACTGTGCAGCTGGTTTTGTAAGAGTCTGTTGTGATGGTTAGAGGAATGCTTTGATGGCAAGGCTACTGGAAAATAATGGGAAGTGCAGAAAAATGTCCTGTGGGGCTGAGCTGTTCTTGCTGTCTCTGTTTTTCCCTTCAGCTAGTAAGTGCTGACTGGGATGTTTCGCAGTGAGGTAAATTCATTTTCAACTTTGTCATACTCCTTTTAACTGTACAAGGACATCTTGCAGCAGCGCTCATTTCTTATTAAAGCAAATGAGACAGCAAAATCTGTGTATGTTTCCCCAGGTATTGTGCACCCTTTCTCTTGGTGGCAGCATAGGGAACAGGCTAGGTCTGAGAGGACCTCCTCAGATCAGGCAGTTCTCCCTGAATGAAGGGCCTTTCCTCCAACATAATTGTTAAAACTTGTGTTTCCATTAGGTGTCCTATTGTGCTCAGTGCTGTGCTGGGCAGAAGAGAACATCTGCCCTGAAGAGGCTGAAACAAAGACAGTAGGAAAGCAGGGCTAGCTAGTGCCTGGAAGGAAATGCCTAGGGGTATGCTAGCCCCCAGCATGCCAGAGACTTAACTGGTAGCATGATGTTAGGAAGGGGGGAAAACCCTGATGGTCCAGATTGGGTAGCCTCACAGCTGTAAGGAAGGAGCTGATCCTAACCCTGTGCTGGCTCTGGAGTTTGGTTTGTGGTGAGTTGCCTCCATTTTGGCATCTGTTTCCTCCCAGCAAGACCCTTCACAGGACTGGGAAGACAAATTGGCTGATGTGTTCACTAAGTGCTTTTCCAAGTGTTTAAGTAATGAAGTGGTGCGAATACTTTTATTTTTATTTGAATCTAGTTAATTTCTCTAAGACTAAATTACTACATACAGAAACCACAAATGGGGAGTAATAGGTCCTATCTAAGCTCCCTGAGGAGACAGTATGTGATCGTTATACCCGGGTGGGTTTGGGTTTAATTCATTAGGTCAAACCTTAGTAATTAATTGTTTTAACCCTATGGATCAGGGCGATTCATTCATCAGTTTGGGCCTGTCCTTCAGTTGCAGTCTCCTAATCATAGGATAACTCAGGTTGGAGGGAGCCTCAAGGGGTCTCTGGTGCAATCTCTTGCTCAAAGCAGGATCAGTCATGGGACCAAACCAGGTTGCTCAGAGCTGGTTCCAGCTGAGTGTTGGAAGCCTCCGAAGACAGATGTGGCCCTGCAGCTCTGGGCAGCCCTGGAGCCCAGTGACCTCTGGCCACCTGACAGAGCCTTCTGCTCTCTTTTGCTACAGAATGAAGAGGAGGAAATCAAGCTGGAGATAAACATGCTAAAAAAGTACTCCCATCACAGGAATATTGCTACATATTATGGCGCATTTGTAAAGAAAAGTCCTGCAGGCCAAGATGATCAGCTCTGGGTAAGTGTTTAGTGTCATTTCTGTTCATCAGATTTACAGCTCCTTTCTTTAGAGCTCCAGCGTGCTTGGCTGGGGCTCTGCCTCAGTGAAACTCTGAAGTCATTGTTCTGAAGAATAGCATAAAAGAGAAAAATTGCTCCTCCCAAGACATCTTCCATCCTCTATGATTTCCTTTGAGGATGGACATAAAGTATATAATGATACTTGTGACTGGTGCTGTCATTGTGATTTGTTGCTTGAGCTGGTTGTTGGTTTTTTTTTTTTTTTTCTTTCTTCAAATTAAACGTTTCTGTAATTTATTTATTTTTAATGAAAGTGCAAAAGAGCTTGTCCTCATCCCCCCTCTCCTTTTGCTTATTACTGTCCTCTCCTTTCTTCAGCTGGAAAATAAAAAGGGAACAGAGGAATTGGTAATAAAGCAGAGAAGAAAAATTAATCCTCAAGTTTTTTTTGGCTGCAAGATTTTTGAAGCTCTGCAGCAAAATGAGACCTTTTGAACACATTCGCATGTTGCTCAGTGCTGTTAGCTTGTGGGCTTCTGATTGTGTAGTTTCTGAAGAAAATAAAAGTACCCATAACCTACAATAGGAGGGAGCGCTGCTGAGGGCTTTTATTTACTCAGTGATGTGTGTGATTTAGGAAATGAGAATTTATGTCACTTGGCATCTGGGAAGGTCGCGTGTACCTTGCCTCACCTTGATTGTGGTGGGGTGGGTGTTTGCACATGGTTTCTCTGCTGGCACCCTGTCAGTGCTCTGGTGAAGGTGTATTAGGTTTGTCTTTCTGCAGTTGGTGATGGAGTACTGTGGTGCGGGCTCTGTCACTGATCTGGTCAAGAAGACAAAAGGGAACTGTTTCAAGGAAGACTGGATTGCGTACATCTGCAGAGAGGTTCTCAGGGTGAGTTGTGCCAACAGAGCTTTTCTCATTTGCAACAAAAAGGCCTTTCCAAGCCTTTGGTTACTAACGTAGGTCACTAGTGAGCCTTATTGTTTAAAGGTTTTGATCCATGGGGCATGTGGGCTGTGGTCCTTGAGTTCAGAAGAGTCTGAAAAGCCAGCATAATGGTGGCTTGACATCCCCTATTACTGTAGTTAATCACATTTTCTCCATGAAGTACAGAAAGTTCCTGTTTCCTATGGCAAGTAGCCATCTTCTGAAAGTCCAGATTCTGTGCATCTAGAGAAGTAAGTAAGTTTTCTGTTTTCAGTAAGTCTGTCCTCCACATCAGGAGATTTTACAGCACATTGCTTCAGCTGTTCATGCTGTGTAAGATCTTTAAGATCTTTCTGTTCCTAGTTCCTTTACCTGCACACACTCAGGGACTTCTTTTCCACACTATTAAAAGCAATGTTGACTAAAGAGCATTCTAGAGTCTTAAAGGTGGCCCTGCTGGGGCAATGTTCCCCAAAACAATTCTTGGGGCTGTATTTCATTCTATGCAGGCGTATGGTTTTTTCTTTTATCTTTTTGTTCTGGAAGCTACAGAGGATAAAACAATTCCCAAGTGTAATCTAGTGAGCTAGACTGGTAAAAAAAATGATGTTGGAACCTGTCATTGTGAATTTAAAACCCATTACAGAGTTACTGATCCATCTTCCTTCTAATGAAGTTTTATTTCTTTTCTAAATAATGGTAAGATAAATGTGTATTCTGGGAGCTGGAATTCAAATGGCATGCCAAAGTAATGCTTGAATAGGGGTCAGTCTTGCTTCTGAAGCGGAGCTTCTGAGAAGCATGCTCAGTAGAGAACACTGGCCATCTTACAAGGATTTGGCATTAGAATGCAGATTAATATAACTAGAGCTGGAAAGCATAGGGAGAGCTTCTGCAAAGAAAATAAAAACCTTAATGTTCTGGTTAGGTTGCTCTTCATTTTGTGGCTATAATATCTTTATTAAAGCAATTGATGTTAAAAACATTTGGTTTACACTCATCAAGTATTAACTGAAAACAATACTTGCTGCATTCAAAAAGAGGAATTTTGAACTTTCTGTGGTCCATTTACCATTGAACACAGTCTTGCTGAATGCAGAATTCAAGCCACTTTGGCCAGACAGCTGCTGTCTATGGTTCTCATACAGAGCATTCTGTGTTGCTCTTTTCCTCCTTTGTTTGCCTTTACACATGATATAAAGAGGCAACTCTCGATTCTGAGGCAGAACTTTAAAATACTTCTAGCTTGTTCTCTTCACACTTGGCTTCAGACGTACTCAACCACTGCCAGGCATGTGAGTAAAGAAGACAATCAAACTTGCGGTTGCTGTCATTTCTCCTCCTTGAAACTGGCATCTTCATGTTGCCAATAACATCTGAAGGACTTTCCCTATGAATAAAGTCTGACAAAAGTGTAAAAAGGCAGCAATGCTAATGAGAAGAAACCAAGTAAGGGAAGTCTGTTTTTCCTTTAGGGCTTGGCACATCTTCATGCTCACCATGTCATCCATCGAGATATTAAAGGACAGAACGTCCTTCTCACAGAAAATGCAGAAGTAAAACTGGGTAAGTTTCCTTAAATGTGTGCTAGAAACCTGTTCATAAATTCTGAAGTTTTTCATCTTGTTTTGGAAAGAACCGCAGTAACGTAAGAGCCACAAAAATCTCAGGTAGCATTAATGCTTGTATTAATAAGGTGTCTGTCATGTAGAAAGAACTGAAAGTGTGACATGCTCTGCAGGGATGTCTCTCTCACCCTGTGGGGAGTAAGCTACTTCCGGGCAGTCAAACACAGAACCTGTCTAGTAAGTCACAGTACCATCAGGCCTTCGCAGCATATCCCGATGTGCAGAGACTTCCAAAATAAAATAGTTAGGGGAATAATTTATGCTAATCCATTTCTCTAAGGGAAGTGGTCTTAGAGGTTTTCATAAATTGACAATAGGTGAGATTACTCATATATAAGAGCTACCACTGAGGAGTAGCTCTTACTAACAGTAATCTTTCAGAAACATTGGTGAGTTTACTCATTTCCTTTTCTAGCTGTGACATGTCAGTGTGGACAACTTCTGACTTCCTAAGATTAAACTCAAGTACATATCTCTTTTGGGGAGGGGGTGTCTTTGATGTTTTGGGAAGACATCACAGAGAATGAGTGGCTGTGATTTAAAGGAGCAGTCTCAAGGAGAGCAGTTCTGTCATTTGGGATGATCTTCATGTTTCCTGTCTCTTTAATTAGAATAATTCACTGTAGAGTTGGAGAACAAAAATAATAAACATGGCCTGTGGGTGGGGTAGGATGCTTGGCTGGAGCAGGGAAAAATGAGTACTTTAAATCTCATTATGGTTTAACCTTATAATGAAATCCTGGCTTCATTGAAGTCAAAGGGCGTTTTGCTATTGTATTAAATGAAGGCAGGATTTTGCTAGTAGTCTGTAAAAGATATGTAGTAGTTTTCAACTGTTCCCTCTTAAAACTGAGAAGATGGAGGTTGGAGGTTTGTGTGTGTTTATTCTTTCGTAGTAACTTGTCCTACCATTCTTCACATGGTTGACAAGAAAGTCAGGTCTTTCTGTCTCTGGGTAAAGATGAAACAGATTTACTAAGTACAACAATTGAGGAAAAAAAAGAAAAAAAGGTTGTTTTCAGAGAGATTTAGCTTGTGTGTGTTAAAAAAACTAGAAACCAAAGAGGTCCTCAGCCCAGTTCTGCTCTGGTGTAATTATGCACACTTCCCATCAGAAACAGGGAGAGCATAATTCCAAAGGTCAGCCCTAACCGTTGGAGCAGGTTTGCTACACAGGCACATTAAATTATAGTAGTACAAATGGTTGTGGTTTGCAGATGATCTGTAGTGAGGTAAGTGAGAAAATCTTGATGATAACCATAGAGCTGTCTCCTGTCAGTCCTTTCTTTTGTCTGTTATTTTGTCTTCTGTGAATAGCATTCAGGTTCTATGCCCAGTGGATCCAATTAGTGTATCTTGGAGGTTTATTCAAAGAAAAACACAATCACATAATTATTGGTTGCATGGGTCTTTCTGCAAATTGAGCAAAACCATTTTGCTATACAATCCTGTTGAATGTAACACCCTTTGCAGCACAAAGAGCACCACACAATTCTCATTATGAGTCTAAGAATAAACTAAGTATACTCTCCAGCTTGTACTAAAGTAGGATATGATTGTAGCGACAGAGTGATTCCAAACACCTCAAAATGAAGTGATATGATAGTTTTTTCCAGCTTTCACAAATAGCCGTACTAGACACCTACAAATTTGCCTTGTCCGTAGATACTACTTTTCAGATATTAAAGATCTCGAGTCCTACTCAGTGTGTTGTTTAGATTAAACAGAAATTGTTCTGTGATGTCTTCCTAGAGCAATTCATGTCTGCTGTAACCTGCTTGGGAAATTTAGCATGCTGTTTATTTGTAAAAAAAGAGGGGAAAAAAAAAGGGGAGGTGGGGACGCAATTAAATTTGTATTACTGGCCAAGGTGTACTGAGGAACTCAGCTTTGTTATGTATTGTGGCCTAAAGGTTTGGTATTCTAAATAGTATGACAGTAACCAAGCAAATACTTTGCCACATGGATACAACTGTGTATTAATTTCTTTACTTCTGTTTGGCTTTTCAGTGGATTTTGGTGTAAGTGCTCAACTGGACAGGACTATTGGCAGAAGAAACACGTTTATTGGCACGCCGTACTGGATGGCGCCTGAGGTCATTGCTTGCGAGGAGAACCCAGACTCTACATATGATTACAGAGTAAGTATTACAACTCCGCATTAAGCAGCAAAATGTGCAAGTTAATCCTGAAATGCTGCTCAACTACAGCATCTGAAAAGTTCAAACTTCCCTCCTTTTAAACCACAATAATATAACTGAAGGAATAGAAATATGTGGATGGTGGCTGTTCTTAAGAGTGGAGTTTCATTATGAATATTTTTTTTTTGTGAATTTTTAACACATGAAATACACTTTCATGAGCTGTGCAAAGAAAAATATCAACAAAACAAACAAAACCTGGCATATGGAGATTGCAGGTTAGGATAGAAAAGAATGGAAGAGGTGAATTTCGAAGGAATACTTGAAGTAGTGTAATACTAGTATGACAAGCTACTGCTGTCCTCTGGTAAAGCTGTTTGTACTCAGCTGCAAAACCTGATTTAATTGGCAATAATTAGTATCACTTCACTCATTTGTGTGCGTGTGACTGCAAGATGTTCCCCATTCCAGCATGATTTTGGGTTATTCACAGGGTGGTAGAGGTAAGAAAGCACAGAATTTCTTGTATTTTGATTTTTGCCCATAGTCTCTTGTTCTTTCGTTGGGTACCACTCAGAACTTTGGCTTGGTCGTCTTCACTCCCCTTCTATTAGGAATTTGTACTGATGTATGAGATTCTCCTGAGCCTTCCCTTCTCCAGGCTGAACAGTTACATCTCTCTCAGCCCAGAGCCTTCCAACTCCAATGTCTTAAACATCTTTGTGGCCCTTCGCTGCATCCACTCCAGTATGTCCATGACTTCCTTTTACTGGGGGCCCAACAACAGCTATCATGCACCTTTTCCTGGTTCTCTCCCTACATCTTAAAACATGCTGATGCTGTTTCAGAGACTTATTCTTTGTCCTCTGGTGTGTTTCCAGCAGTGTTGTCATTTGTCTGTCTACAGTTATGCAGGATGTTTTCCAGTGATGACTTTCCTAGCAGCAACTTCTGAGGGACACTCCAGTCATTCTCTTGGTTCAAGTACTGTCCTGGTTGCCACTTTGCACCTCCCATTCTAATTGTGGCTTCAGAAATATTTATTAGAATAACCCATTATTGCTTCCATTTTCTAGTGATTCTCAGGTGATTCTCCCTTGCTAGGACCTTCTGTGCTGCACCGGCAGAGTGTGGTCATGTTGTGCAAGTGTCAGCCATGACTAAAGAATGTTCTTGGATTTTATTTTTCATACCATGTAAATCTTCAGTAAATTAATCTCTTGTCTTCATTCCCTGTCCCCAGTTGGTTTCCTTCTCAGAACTTACGCTTTTCAGAAGATACAAGCATTAGGAATGTGCACCCCTCATTCTTGAGGATTCTTTGCTTTCAGTAATAATCAGATTTCATCCACATGCATTTATGTTTGGTTCTGAATAGGTTCTGCAGATGGTAGTTTAAAACTGATCCACGGAGGTTTTTGGCAGCACGTATGCAGGCAGTGCTATGACTCAGAAGGTGGCATGGGGCCGGTCTTTCCTACTTAGATTTGTAGCTGATATGATGAGCAAAATAACAGAAAGCCACTCTGTAACTTCTAGCTGGTCAAAAAAAACCCCAAAAGATTATAAGATGAGTGAAAATAGATATGCATAAATACATATTTACACACTGACTTTTATAAGTGCTGCTGTCATCTTCCCTTTTACCTTTCTGCCTTCCATGCTTTGAAACTCCAAATCAAAATTCGTTGTAGCCTGATGGTTTCTCCCATTGTCCTCAGCCTGTGGTAATAGCCTGCAAAGACTTTTCTGATTTTCATTCGTCTACTTAATGACGAGTCAAGATCATGAAGCTATTAAATTCCTACCAATTTTGTTGTTGAATCCCTCTACAAACCATGATGTGAACTGGTTTTCAGCTTGCATAAAACAGTTCAGAGCAGCTGGACTGAGGAGACTCTGTTGATTAAAGTCGAATTTAGAGTGCCAGGCTGGGTATGAACTGCTATTCATGTGATGGTATATATGCTTTTAATCTTTGAAGGTTTGTCTTGTGCTGCTCCCTTTGTAAAAGAGAGTTTTAGAGAGGCCCTGCAAGTTGGTTTGATCACGTGCCTCTCATTTGGCTACATTTAGACAGAAAAGATACTAGAATTATGCACATGATTAATCAAGTAGAAACCTGTGAAGCTGTGGCAGTCACTGGTGGTGTTTCCGATTTACCTTCCATGGTCAAAACCTGGCCCTTAGCATCCAGGCAAGCTGGTAAAGGGCACTCCACTCAAAATAACTGAGCTGAGCATACACATGCAACATGGCTGCAAGATGTGCTCTCTTTTCATGTGTCCAAAACATGTAACTGGAGACTTGATAGACAGAAAAAGTCAGACCCCAAGGCCTGACTATAATTTCTGTTCCATCGGTGTAGAAACTCCACAGTGACTGCTCTGAAATAAGCATTAAGACCAAGAATTTGTTTTTGGCTGGGAGCAGGGTGGTGGGGCATTGCTGAGCCTCACTGCATCATGAAAACAGTTAAAAAGATTTAAGACTTACATTTAAACAGTGCCTGCTATGCTCTGGCTCTTGTTTTTTGAATGCAGAAGGTCTGGCTATTTAAATGATGAATCACCTGTTCAGAGTTGCATGGGAAATGGGAAGCTTCTGGCTATTACCATGTTTTCTAAAAGCTCAGTAGGGAATGGGAGTAAGAATGTATGTCACTCCCACTAAAATGGCCTGATCCAGGAGAAATCTAGGGAAACTGTAAAAACACACAAAACCCAAACCAAATCAAAAACTCTAAAGACATTAAAAAACTAAAAGCTTGAATGCTGCAAGTTGCAATGTGCAATGTTTCTTTTCCTGCAGAGTGACCTGTGGTCTCTGGGAATCACTGCTATCGAAATGGCCGAAGGAGCTCCTCGTAAGTGATTTGGTATAAAGGTGGGGATGTCTGTGTTTTGTGAATGTGTTCTGTGATAAAATAACTCATCCTTGGCTAATGCACAGATGTGGAAAATTCTGGTTCTGGCTGTACCTTTAAAAATTATCCATTACTTTTTTTTTCATTTGGACTCATTTGCTTTTCTTTTAGTCCCTTTACGTCTATATTAATTCCTTGCCTTCATTTCCTAGGGAAACAAAAATCTTCTTATTGTTAGCATCACATTGTTGAGCACTGCCTGTAGGTACAGCTAAGCAGAAGTGATTGACACATTAACATTAAAAATTGACAAGAGTAGCTTTGGGTTAGGACACTTGAAAATATGGCAGTGGTAGAAGCCAGGCTTTAGGTTATATTATTATGTGGGACTGACTAGATTCTCACCAGTTTGGAGATGAATATTGTATTTGCTGACATAATGGCTACGGTCCATTTTCAACCTGACAGCAGATTGACATAAGTTTACAGCCTGCCCTCGCCTGCCAGTTGCCACCCTCACTCCTCCAGTTAGCCACTTGCAGGCGTTGGACAGAGATGAGCAGCTGCAAGGTCTGTGTAAAGACCTTGTGCAGTTTTGTTTTCACAGAGGACCAGTTGCTTTGCTCCATCTCCCACAAAGCAGATGTGATGTGATATGATGGGGGAATGGGGTCACTGCTGAGGGCACAGGAGATGAAATTAATTATACTGTGGCCTGAGCTTGAGAGCACATAGGCTGTTTCTAAAAACACATTTGGCTGTTCTCCTGCCACACTTGTTTTTCAGCAGTGCTCAGGAGCCAGCTGGAGTTCAGGACCACTTTCAGATGCTGTGCTTCAGCCTAGCTGAAGCTTGGTTCCAAGACATGTTCCGTGGGAGTTTTCTTTGAGACCCTTTGTGGCTTTGCACACCAATTCTTCCCACAGTATTTGATGTTTTCACTAGTTTTGTCAGGGAAATTCTGTGGATTATATTCTGTGGCACTGTATTTTGTTTTCTGTAGTACAATAGTGTTTGGGACCTATAGATGGAAATCAGACTTCGTCTGCCCCCCATCCCCACTATATCACATGCTACTGAAAATACAAAGAAAACAGTCAAAACCAGAACCAAGATGTGAGAAATGACAGTGGATGGGTGCAGGCAGAGAAGTTAATAGAAGGCAGTGAAGGCTTTACCAGCCACAGTCTTCTCACTTTTACTAGTTCTGCAGTGCTGTAAGTCCATTCCTGTTAAGAGAATCACTGCCAGAAACCTGTATATTGTAAGAAATTGGCCTCCATATCATCCCGTTAGTTGTCATTCAGTAGCTCTGTCTCATGAAGATCTCTGACACTTGGGATTTCTCTGTGACAGATAGCACACACTCATAATTCCGTACAAAACTCCTGAGATAGATGAGATGTGACCGTATTTACTTTCTGCAGAGTTCTTTCTAACTTCAACTTTTGACAACAGTAATGCTAAAAAGAAGTATATTGGGTTGAGAGAAACCAGAATCTGAATGCCTGAGCACAATCTGTTTCAAATTGTCTAATAATGGTGCTCACACTCCTGAAACACAGAATAGATAGAATCTATGCTTTGTCATTACACTGTGTGCTAGTGATGCATTTTGAGCTCTCCAATTCACATCAGCTTTTCTTTGTCCTGCATTTTCTCTTGTGCTATGAACAATGTAGCTAAGAGTTTGGTTAAAATTTAGCTTGTCATTTTTCTGAACCATAAGCCAGACATAATAAAATAGAAAAGTGTTTCAATCCCAACTTCTGTTTACTTGAAAACACATTTTGATGTATTGGAAAGGTAAGGATTTTTTTATGTCCTTCTGAAGCCTTATATATAAAAACTGTGAAGAAAATTATACTTGAGGAACAAGGCCATGCAGCCTTTCTTTCACATCTCTTTTAACTGGCAGTAACAGCACGTTGTTGTGAAAGATTTCTGCGTACTCAGAGACTTTATTTCTTGGCTGTAGTGTGAATTTTATTGACGTAACGCTGAGGTTCTGCAGCAGATGCTGTACTGACAGAAGTAGGATTGCTTGTGAAGGACTCTTCCCCTCTTGATGGGAGAACCAGTCTGCATCAGCGTGGTCAGGCTGTGGGAGGGACACAGTGGGGACATGTACCCTTCAAGAGCTTGTGGTTTCCTTTGCAGCCCTGTGTGACATGCACCCCATGAGAGCGCTCTTCCTCATCCCACGGAACCCACCCCCAAAGTTGAAATCCAGAAAATGGTAAAGAGATGTGTAAAAACTGTGCGTTTGCTGCATTGGGCTTAGGAGGATTTTGAGCTCCCTTGTGCAGAAACAATGATCTTGTTAAATCCTGTAGTGACCTGTGAGGTCTTTCCTAGGGTGTTTCTAGTGCTGGGTCAGGCCACTGCTGCAGATGTAGTTTACCTTTGGGAAGCAACACCTTTCTTTTGAGCTCAGCCTAAACTGCAGAAGTGACTGCAGTTGCTGAAGTTCGGCATGGGTGACTGAAACGGCACTGTAGGCAAGAGTTAGGTGGGCTGCTTGGGGTCAGAGCTTTGTCAGAAGACTGCATGGACACTGTGGGGCTAATGGCAGTCACTGTAGCCTAAAGAGTATTAGTTTGTCTTTTAGATGAAGTATATAAAGAAAATTTTTGCCGTATCAAAAGGGTAAGGGTGTTTTTGAAAGAGTCATGCTGGCCAGGTTGTGGTTTTGTTGATCCAGATGTAAATTGAGGGTAACTCCACTGAGCAGGTGGTCAGGGTGGAGTTCCCTATCACTCACCCTCAGCACTGTGGTGGTCTCAGGAGGCATAGTGGTGGCAAATTGTCACTCACAGTTCCAGTGTAAAAGGAAAAACCTTGTGAAGTTAGTGCTTTCTATCACTTGGGGTAGTGCTTGATGCCCAAGTTGAAAAGGATTATTGTTTTCCTTTTCAGGTCAAAGAAATTCCTAAACTTTGTTGAAAGCTGCCTTGTAAAGAATTATTTGCATCGTCCATCCACTGAGACCTTGCTAAAGCATTCTTTCATCCGAGACATGCAGAATGAACGGCAAGTGCGCATCATGCTGAAAGACCACCTGGACAGGACCAGGAAGAAAAAAGGAGAAAAGGGTAATGGCAAAACCAAAAGGCACTGCAGAGAGTAGATCCTCTACCAGTTTTGGCAGCAGAGTACGAGGCAGATACAACTGAAATACTAGAACTAGGAAAACTGTGACTAAGTTATCCTTGATAGTGGTGGGGCCATTTTGAAAGTCCAGGTCCTTAATGGTGTTTAAGTGCTGAAATCTTTGGAGTCTGACTGACTCTGATTTCACTGAGAGCAACCCTAATGGTAATGTGATTGAGGAGTCTGAGTGAAGTCTAGATCCTTACTTTCTTCAGTATCTAAGTAGTACTCAGTGAGCGTTTCTTAGTCTGTTAATTCAACTGTCCCTGATCCATTTAATTCACCTGTTGCATCTCCATATACTTTTAGATTGTGAGTTGTTTGGGGGCAGAAGTGCTCTTTAAGCATTTTTGCAATGGAGTGTGCAAAAGAAACCTCAAGAAGGTCTCCAAGCTCCAGAAAAACACAAATGAGCATAATAAACGATCTGCGTCACAGAGTGGCTGGAGAAAAAGAGAATCTGAGTTTGTTCCCAATGCTGGCCTTGCTCTTCAGAGTAAAACCTGAAGAAACAGTACTGGAGTGGGGATAATACTTGTGTAAATATATGTGCACAGCAGACTAAGGGCTGTGCAAGGTGGAGAGAGCACCATAGCCTGTTGACAACCAAATTGCCCTGCCCTCTTTCCCCTCTTCCTCTTCTGTGTGTTTTATAATGGCAGGGCTGTGAAGTTCAGTGACTGTGAGGGCCAACTGGGAAATCACTGTACGGTTAGAAAGTGACTTCTGAAGTGCTGTGCTGAAACTAACATTAATTTATTATCCCTGTTTCTATTTTTTTAATCATTCACTTTAATAAAAAGGAAACCTGGATTTACTGAAGGCCTCAGCTTAGCCATACAACAGGTATACAATAGCACAGCAGGGCAATTCAAGTCTTTTATGTTCTATCTAAATTTCTTTTGAAAGAACCCTTCCGCTGGTGTCATTGTGGGAGTTGGATTTCTCTGTGGGTTTAGCCTAATTTATTTCAGATGACGGAAATAGGTTAGTTTTGCAAAACCAAACCAGTCAGTCAAGGAAAAAGTGGGAGTGTGTAAAGGAGCTGCCCTAAAACATGATCTGAACTAGATTTTGAATTATGTATGTGGATACGTTGCCTCCCCTCAGCCTCCCAGTGCAACCTTTGTTTTCTTCTTGAATTCCTGCTGAGCTACATGTAGTTCAGGTTGAGTGCTCAGAAACCAAGATCATATCTTACCTAATAGTATCCTCTACTGGGGTTTGCTTATTCTTCTCTTTTTTTAGAAGAAACGGACTATGATTACAGTGGAAGTGAGGAGGAAGATGACGAGCTGAATGAAGATGAAGGAGAACCAAGGTTAATTTTATTACTGGAATAGAAAATTTGACTGCCCAAGCTGTTCTCATTAAAGGCAGCCCTCCTCAGCCAGAATGGCTTTCTTAACTTATTCTGCATCCCTTATCTCTTGTTAGTGTGAACTAACAAGCTAACCTCTGTTAGCTTGAATTGATTTGTACCTATCAAATATAACTGCTGAGTATAAGATGTCTGTAATATGCTCCTTCTTAGTTCCCCTGCAATAGGGAGGAAACTCTCAACTGAAGGACCTGATAATCAGCTTCAGGCTGTTCTTTAGCACAATAAATGCAGATGCATAGTCAACACGCTGGAGGTGTATTGGAACATCTTAATTTGCTAACACAGGGCACCAAGCAATTCCCAGTGCACCTTGTGTTCTCTCTTTAATGTTCTGTTTAGTCACGTAGAAACCTCTCCTTTGTTTCAGCTCCATAGTTAACCTCCCAGGGGAGTCAACTCTCCGCCGTGAATTTCTGAGGCTGCAGCAGGAGAACAAAAACCGGTCTGACCCACATCGCCAGCAGCAGCAGCTGAAGGACCAGGAGAAATACAAGAAGCAGCTGCTGACAGAGCGGCAGAAACGGATTGAGCAGCAGAAAGAGCAGAGGAGGAGGCTGGAGGATGTAAGGACCAGCTTTGTACGGTTGTTCCATGTCTTATCACAACAAATGTGTCTGTAGAGAGTAGCTTTGAAAGGCGAGAAGGTGGTGTTAAACTGTCAGCATACCCTGGGTTGTAGTCTTTTGCTCTGGGAGAACTGTGTCACTTTTGAATGCAGTGATTTTGAATGGTCTCTGACTTTTTCCTGCTGCCAATCTGCCCTGAGCTTTGGGAGCATAAGGGGAAAGACACTTTACTTGAGTTTGGTGGTGGAAGCCCAGACAGATAGAATGAGAGATCCCAATTTCTTTGTCATGTGTATTGCCCAGTTCGAAGTCTGTCTGATCCAGAGTCTTGGCCTCACTTCTGTTTGAGATGTTGCAAGACAGTTGCTGCCTTTTAAACTGTCTGACACACTCTGGTGTTGGAGGCATTGCTAAATCACCAACCTGTCCCTTCTCATGAGTATCTGACAAAATTCAAGCATTGTGCAAACACTTGAGCTGTCATTTGTGAGGCACAGTGCTGCTGCAGCAAAACGGGGACTCTGGAAAAGCCCTTCTTTCTCAAAGTGCTGGGAAGACATTTGTCATTAGGTAAGCTGCCAGCCATCACAGAGATCTTGCATGCCTGCCTAAATGAATGGCATATCTGCCCTTGAAGGCCAAAATGGGGAAAGGTTTCACTTCAAGTTTGGCAGTCAATGTGGTGGCAGCTTGTGGCCAGCTGCTTCTGCTGCACAGTGTATCAGGTATCCCATATCAATGACTGCATAGCAGGAAATTAGCCTTGTGATTAACGTGTGGCATGAGTAATTGGTGAGTATGAAAGTAAAGTAAAATAAGCAGTGTTGTTCCCTGGCTCTCTTCCAGCATCAGAGGCGAGAGCAGGAGCTACGAAGGCAGCAGGAGTGTGAGCAGAGGTGGCCAGAGGCTAAGGCCATTCAGAGGAAAGCAGAGAGGTGTAAAGAAGACATATTAGATGGACAGAGGAAATCAGAAAAGAAGCAGGTATGAAAAGTGTTTAGCAACTGATTCACAGCTTCCTCTTCCTCTACCTGATGGGCTTTTTGGTTCCCTGAGGGTGTTCCCATCCTCTGAGTCACAGACCAGAGAGGGCCTTTTTTACTGCATTTACTGCCTTTTGTTCTCAAATTCAGCCTTCTTTCAGTTAACTGATTACTGAGTCATCCTTATCTACAGCAATGACGCTGCCTCTCCCACTTCTGTCTCTGCAGTTTTGCTGTGCTGAAATCGTCTGTGTTCCCTTCAGTCTGATTTAAAATATCTTTACCCTGAAGGCTTCCAGCATCAGCTCAACCTAAGCTTAGATCTCTGCTCTCTGTTCTGGTTGTAACCAGGACTGTTCTTTTTCACAAATAAAAATGGAGCAGAGGTTAATTTTAATGCTGAAGTCATTGGTCTGGCACCTTGGCCACAATATGATTGTACTGTTTCAGCAGCACAGTGATCTGTAATCAAACAGAAGTATGGAGTTGTGATTCAAGTCCTCTGGTTTCAGGAAAAGTAAAAAGAAAAAATATGGGTTTTTTCTGATCTGCTGTCTCTGAAGTGAAATACAGAGCAATTGGGGTCACTTTACCCTTCCTATTGCTCAGGGTTGTAGCTCTTCTGTCAGCTCTGCTGGATTTGCATTTGCTTTGTTCTTTGAAAAGCCAGTATCTCCAGCAGTCAACTTGGTTTCCCTCCAAGACATTGCTCTCACTGAGGTTCACCACTTTTTGCTTTCAGAAGGTTGAAGATGTGCAGCACAATAGGAAGGTGCATCGAACTCTCCCCAAAGATCAGACACAGCTGCTGTCTCTCCAGCATGACCACAAGCAGAAGAAGGAGCCTTCAAAGAGCTCAAATTCATCAGTGCATCCTCCATCAAGCAGCATAAGCAAAGAGGTAGCAGCTTGGTCAATATAGCATTTAGATGCTTTGCAGTTTATGATGCTTTGGTAATGCTGAAGCAGGGAACAGACATCTTTAAACCTGAATTTGGAGCTTGACCTCTGTTGTACTATGTACTAGAAGCTAGCATAAGGCTTCTGGTATCCATTAATGTAGAGGGTAAGGGAAAGGAAAGGTTGCACTTAACTTTTGCTCGAGTTCAGAGAAGGGTTTGATTGGTGAATCTTGTGGTCAACCAGGTGTAATTCCCTTGTCTTCCAAAGAGAAATGAATTAAGGCAATAGCAACTGAGGTTTAATGGATGTCTTTACTTGATGTAGGTAAAGGCAAAAGATTTAAGGTTCACAGAATTGACTCAGGCACGGAATGGTGTCATGCCTCCAGAGCACAGATCTCTGTGGTCCAATGTCAGGCTGTGATGAACATTCTGTTACTGCAATTTGAATGAACTCCTCTTGAAATCAGTATTTGTTTGGTGGCAGAGGACTGGGTCTTACTCCATCTGAGGACTAAATTCGGTGTGGACAGAGAAGAAAGCTGCTTTTGCGAAATGCTTACTATCGAAGTCAATAGAAATGCTTTGCCTTTGCTACGCTGCTCAGTGGGTGGGGAGAACATGTAACTTAAAGTTGAGTTAATTGAACTTTCTTTTCTGTTTCATTGTAGTTAGAAGTCAAAAGAATTGCAGAATTCTGGTTTTGGCATGCATTTTGTAAGTGACCCCTTTGTAGCAGAATGAAATATATCATGGAATTTAGTGTGCAGTCACTGTTAACTTTTAATTTGGTGGTGAAATTAAATATCACTACTTGCAGATAAAGTGCTGCCTGCCTTTTAGGTTCACAGCATGAGGCTTTTGTCAGTATGACTACCAGAATATACTCTAGTTTTAAGAACAAAATATTTTACAATATTACTTATTTAATCTCAGAACTTCTTGAAAGTCACAGGTCCTTGCCACTAAAATCATAATTAGTGGTACAGGGTTGCATTTTCTGATTGAAGTTTGAAACTTCATAATTATGTCAGCAGTAATAATTGTTCACAATAATGTAAAAATGCTTTCAAGTTTTGTCTGGTTTTAACAGTGAATTTGTCCTTGTTGATACTGGTATTTCCCAAGTTTCTTTGTCAAGGAGATGTTAGATTCTCTGTTGGGAGACATCTACATAGGAATAGAGCTAGCCTGCTCATGAGTGAGTTTGTGTATTTTTTTTTAGGGCTCAGTGGTGTTTGCAGAACCAATTGTTGATACACAAAAACTCTCCAGAATTCTTGTTGCACTGAGGCATTAAAAAACAAACAAGGAAAACCAGATCCCTCCAAAGCCTCAAGTTTAATGTTTGGGGCCACAGACTGTTTCTTGAGTGCTCCTTGTCTTTGCCATTGCCCTCAACCTATCACAGGCAGTCAGGGGGTTTCCCCTGCTGCGTGCAGATTCGAGCTCACCCTGTGCTGTGTCTGGTCCCACCAGTACCAGAGCTAATGAGAGAGGCAAGAACCCCTAGCTTGGGCTTGACACTGCACTACCTCAGTGCCTGGTCAGGGGCTGGCATCAGTTCTAGGAGCCCAAATTGTCAGCTGCATGAGTTTGCATCTGGATCATAATATATTGCATGCAAGCACCCTTTGGGCACAGAGGTAGTAGATGAATTATCATATCTAGCTTTTACATTTTCTTTCTTGCTTAAGGTAAAATTTGCCTTTCAGTATCAGGAGTTGCAAGTAATGAAACTCTGGCCTCAAGAGTATTACAGCAATCAGGTTCACTGAGGCTCGAGTTTCATGGTATTTGGCTGTGGTTGCTTGTTTTAATAAGGGTTTTTTCTGTGGGTTTGGTTTTTTTTATTATTATTATTTTCTTTTTTAACGTGTTTTTTTTTTTCTTCCCCAATTGAGATCTGTGAGGCTAAGTGGAATAGTTTTCCATCCCCTCAGCAGTTTCCTAGGCTGTGTTAAGAATATGCTTACCTACCTGGCACCAGCACAAGCGTCCAGGTACAGTGAGATACCATTCAGAATGCCCACCCAAACACAGATAACTGGGAAGGGGGGTTATGGCATTAATCTTTACTGTGTTGAGCTGTTTCTTGGCTGCTGAATCAGAGGATATGGTAAAGATTTACACTAGAGAATGCATCATGTTGAAAGGATAAAGATTTTAGTAATGAGCCATGCCCTCAGAAAGTAGAAGAACCTTTATTCCTTCTAGATTCTGTTGCTCAGTCTTTTTGATAGTGTAAATAACATACCAAAAGACAGTGTTAAAAGTATTTAAAGTAGAAAAGAACATGCAGTAATGTAAATGTTGTGGAAGGGGTAATAAATGCATGGCAAAACAGGCTGCGTGTTGTCAGAGTAAGTACACAGATGATTCCTCCCAGCTAAAATCCCAACCTGCAGCCAGGAGGATGGCCTAGAACACAGCAGATGGCAACTTGGGCCCTTTTCCTTGCTGCAGTTTGGAAGCTTGATGGAAAAGGGAAAAAGGAAGGGTGGCAGATGGAGATGCAGTAGTGGTTCATATTGTGCCAGGGCTGACCTCTCCCCAATTGGGGAGGTCCACCAGTGATGATGTGCACTGTGCTGCTGATGGAGAACATCCAGGCTGTGAAGCCTGAGGCTCAGTGTGCAACATGCTGCTACTTTTCTCCTTCTCAGGCTGAGGACCAAAAAAAGCTAAGTGACAGCATCCAGCCTTCCCTCCAGTGGCCAGCAGTGCTGGGGCACGAAGCCACACCACACACCAGGATGGGCTCTGGCAGCAGCTCCAGCCCTTGCACCCCTGCGCCGCAGAGAGCCATGTTAGTACAGGTACGGTACTGCTGCCCTAGACGGGCAGGAGAAAGCATGGGTGCAGAACAGCGTGTCTAAAACCTGATTCCCTTCGCTCCTGGCACAAATGACTGAGGCCTGTGCAAACCAGCTCAGAGGTTTCTTAGTGCCACCATGTGCTGCTAAGTTCTATGTGGAATTATACTTAAGACACTGCAGGTCAGGTTTAGATAACAGTTATCGTTAAATACTTGATGCTTGATTACTGATTCCATGGTATTAGTCTTAAATGTTTCACAGAAAGCCTAAATGACTGTGCTTTTGCAACCCTGGATAATCTACTACATTTTTGGGCAATCTTTTCCAGTGTTTCACCACCCTCATTGTAATAAATCTCTTCTTTATATCTAGTCTTTATCTACCCTCTTTTAGTTTAAAATCGTCACCCCTTGTCCTGTCACTACAGTTCCTATTAATAGGTGGCAGTTAGCATCTTTATGTCAAAGCCCCCCTGTGCCTTTCCTGTTCAGGTTGCTTTTTGGTGATAATGCAAAAATCACCATAGACTGCTGGGAGAGAAAAGGTCCCATTTCAGCTGATAGCTTTTGCCTGGGAAAATATTTGTGTATTTTTACACATCCTTTTTTCCAGGGCCTGTTTGTCATTTCAGGTCATGAGTATTGTAACTGGACTAGGTTGATGGCCTGGCTTGTAGCATCAAATCACTGGAGAGCTGTTGCAAGGTCAACAAGAAGAACGTTTGTCTCTTAGCCTAGGGTAGAGGCTGGCAGCTTCCTTGAGGCAAATATTTCAGCCCTGCAATAGTAGTGGGAGAGTTCATAGTTTATTGCAGGGCATTGGAGTTTCTGTAGGAGCACAGTGGCTGCAGAGGGGATAGTCCTGCCCTGTTAAAATGATGCTTTTGTGATGAAAGGAGCTGCATTCTAGGCTGGCTGTATCACCTAGGACAAATCACTGCATTACTTTGCACCCTGTCAGTGCTTCTCTGTTTGGGTAGTACCTCTCCCAGCTGCCAAGGGGAGTGAAGAATGAAGCTATATTTACCAGTCTCTTACATTCCTTGATGGAAGCTACACTATAAAAATTTTATGATGTTTAAAGTGATGGTGTTACTTAAGGATAATAGCAGCGAGTGATATATAGCTGTTACTGTGTGATTTCACTCCCTGCTGGTAGCTGCCTTGATTACCCACTCACAAGTCAGTGCTTTAGCTGACCGTGAACAGACTGTGTGGACAGGCAGAAGTCAGTCTGTACTCTCACATGCTGTGTTAGCATGGAGACCAGATGAACTTAATGATTAGTTTATAAATCCTCTGAAGGGCTGTGTTTTCTTTTGCTGGTTGGCAGCAGCTGTTGATGTGAATAGCAGCATGTTTGGGTATGCTGCCTGCATTAACTGTATGAAGTGTTAAGGCAATGAGTTAGTCACCTGGAAATTGAAAGACTCACAGCAATCGACTTGTGAAGTTCAGTACATGTGTGGGCCTTGTTGATTTAAAATGAAAGTGAACTGCAGAGCTGAAATGCAAGCTGAATTCATCACAGATGTCTGTGCTGAAGAACTTCCAGACAGGTTTGTGTGAGAGGGATCATCTGTCATCACTGCTCCGCTCAGACAAAAATGACTTCTTATTTTACGTGATCGTATTGCCCAAATCTCTCTTATAATGTTTTCACTGGATATCTTAATGCAGCCCCTGAGGTGCAGGGAGCGTCATTTCTCAGTGTCTTATATCCTATCTGTCTGGTAAGGGAAAAGTGGCATATTACCAGATCAGAGTGTACCATTTCCACTTGTCTTGTGTTTGCTGCAGCATGGCAGCAAATCTGGCTCTCTGTGGTGGTATGGGATGAGCTGTTCTGGGCTACCTGCAGAATATCACACCCGACTTAGTGGAGGAATTTATCTCATATCTGAAATGAACTCCATTTTTTATTAACTCTGTGGCTTTCCTGTAGGATTTGCTAGCTAGATCTCTATTGTTTGGAGTAATGTGGCTGAAACAGAACAAGAAAGCTAGCAATATTAGAACTATTTGTGCCTATCCATGTGTCATGGATTGACCCAGTATCCCAGAGCATATCTACTCATAAGTGTAAGAAAATCTTTTTTCTGTAAGAAAATTCTTTTCAATTGCACTTACATACCCCCTGTATGTAGACTCAGTTCAAATAAAGATTCAGTTTAAATTTGTAACTTAGACACTCTCCAAAAAGCAGTGCAGTCTTTTTGCTCCTAAATCTTTTTAAACTAAGTCTACTAATCGCCTAGTATCACCTTGTGTTATAATTTCAGGGACCAAAGTCTTTTTCCTTAGCCCTGTTAGGTGTGCCTTTCTGATTTGAAGACAGTAGTCTGCCAGTCCTTTCTATGCATAAGAGAAGCTGCTGTTCTCTCAGTATTACTTATAATAAAGACAATATAAGGCTCAAGGCTCAGTAGTTTAGAATCATTGTTAGGGTTTGGTTTTTATGTTGTTTTTTTTTTAATACACAGCTCCTCCCCTTCTCCTCTCTTTGTCTTTTCTATTTTATCTGTAAAACTAAGGGCAATATGAAACACTTTACTTTTGAGGGTTATCTGAGATGTTTTTGGCTGGCTGTAGAATTGCAAAGACTTGTAGGTCCTACAGAAATCATCCCAGAAGCACGTTACTTCTTGGCTTCACATGGAGCCAGTGTACTGGTCTCTCTCTGCCCAAATAAGGTATGTGGGTACTATCTCCAGAGTTGGAATTCACACAGACTCTTATGATTCAACAAAGTTCATCCATGCTTTTACACGCACATAGTTTTCTGGTAGTTTGCAGGACTCAAAAGCTGGAATTTAGGAAGAAATGCAAGTATCTTGTTGAAAAAGTGGGAAGGAGAAAAAATATTCCTATATTCTGATAATAATACACTTGCTGTAAAACCTGTTTGTGTACCCATGATGAATCGTTTCAGGGGACCACTTCACTGTTGGAATAATTCTGGTTAACTAAAAGCTATTATTAGTGATAATCATGTTGGACAAAGAAAGTAGTTTTGACAAAATGAAAGGACATGGATTATGGATGTTATAACTGCTGAGAAAGCTGTTTTTTGTAAGGGGAGTCAACACAACATAGTATCCCCAAAAGGTAGAAAAAGCACCTGAATATTTAACTAGGTGAACTAGTCAGGACTGTTTTTTGACAGCTGGCTTTGCCGTGCGGGTGTGGGAGGTGGTGGTGGGATGTTTGAATGGATGTTTAGCATCTTTGACTAGTTTTAGAGTTACTACCTGTCAAAATTTAGGTGACTTTGAACATTGTTCCCATTAAGTAATTAGTTTTGTAGAGCCATAGGGAGTTCATAGTCTATTATATTATTGAAAAGTTGTGTGCAGTTCTCAGTTACTGTGTTTTAGTTTTTAAGACTGGAAAACTGGAGAATTTTACAGACTGGGGCTGATAAATCAATTTGAGTCATTCTTTGGTGGAAGTGAACTGCATCTGCCTCTGATCTGAGTTTCAGGAACTCAACTGGGACACAAGAGTTTGAACTTTGACTCAGACAAAAATTGCTAACCTCTTTCTTTGGCTTGCAAGTGGTGGGGATGGTGCTCTTGTGTTTGAGAGCTGCCTCCCAGAGAGCTCCCTTGCATGGGAGGTCTGACAAGATAGAGTGCAAAGTGATAGAGCTTCAGGCATTTCTGTAATAGTTTTTAATTTCTGTAACATCCAATTGGATCTAGCATAGGAATCCTTCAAGATGGGCCCAGCTCACATGGTTTTCCTGTGTGTTCCATCTCAGTCTTGCGTCTAAAGGATTTCTCATCTCAGGGAGGATCAGTACATTCAGTTGACATTTTTAGCTCTCTGCCTTTCTTCCCCTTTGGGAGATGCCAGTGTAATAGATCATCAGTATGTTGAATTTAAGGGATCTTTCCTTCCCTTTTTTTTGTTTTCTTTTTTCTTCCTTTAAATACAGAAAAAAATCAGAGGACCAATGTTGAGTACTTTAGCTTTGGTTTTACACTGCTTGTTCCCTTAGCATGAAGACTTTGTAAGGAAGTGGTTTGACTTTTTTCTCACCTCCTCCCTTCACCCTCACTGTGATTAGGGCATTTGCTATCCTAATACTCCAATTTGATATCTTTGAAGATACCTTTTCAACACAGGCAATATGTATTTCATTTGTTTCAAGTGTGAAAATTTCCGGGCTAGTAAGGATGTGTACCACAGCAGTTCACTGTCAGATATGGTGACAACACCACTCAGCCCTGTACAGGATGATGTATTCTGGAGCATCAGTCAAAATGAAGAACAACCCCCAAAGGTATGTGAAACTCTGGGTGTTTGGCAATATTGGTGGTTAATAGCACTCCACTCAGTTTCCCTGCGCTGTGTAGGATCCATGCTTTGGACTTTCTGAAACTCAATAAAAATCTCATTGCTTGTACATTAACTCGATCTCAGTAATCTAGACAAAAGATATGAATTCATAAGCAGGCCAATATTCTGAGTGTATGTATATAATATCAGCAGGATCTGAAAGTGTGGATACACTTCTTTTGTTAGACCATGTAAATATTTGTACCTGCCTCTATGAAAAACCTGGCTTTTTGCAGAAAAGCTCCTTAGTCTGTGTAGTTCAGGTGATGGGGTATTTCTCTTTTTAACAGAACGGTTAGGAACAATTACAAGCATATTTGTGCAGGGATATGTATGGGCATGTGTGTGTATTCATTTTATTACTTTGTGGCTGGGGGATGTTTGTGTGTCTCTTCCCCCAGCCCTTTCATAGCAACACTGGTAATCCGCCACCTAGGGAAAGCTACATTAAATGACTGCAGATGTGTTTCCTTGTCTGCTTTAAATATTGAGCAAGAATAATGCTGACTCTAAGGAAAGGTGCAAACCTCTTGCAGTCTGCACCCTGATAGATTGCACAGGCATGGAGCAAATTAGAAGCACCAACTGCTGATTTGCAGCTTCCAGTGTTGATATCAGAGAAAACCTCTCCACAGGTCCCGCTGCAGCATTATTAATTTATGTTCATTAGTCTTATTTTTGCACTGGTACAGGGTAAGCATTAGGTTTATAAACAGTGTAAAGTATCAGTAGCAACCTTAAAACATTTTATTAAATCCTTAAGGTTCCAGAAAGGACAACCTCTAAATTTTACAGCAGGGACCAGCCTGGCCATCAGAGATGTCTTTCAAGGTAAGCTCTTCAGTATTTTATGCTTATACCAATGCTGATTTACTGTCAGTAGGAAAACTAAAGCAGGTTATTTAAAAATGAAGCCAGAACCTCAGTGACAGGAAAACTGACATGGGTTCATAGCTCATGTAATAGCAGATAAAAATATTTTGAGTTTTGTGTCAGTTTGTTCACAAAAATAACTAACCAAACTTTGTGATCTTAAACCTGAAGGAAGTGTCTAAGCCAGCTTCCTTGTAACGATTGACATATCTGATGTAAAGAGAAACAAAATTCTCGTAGATCTCCTCCTTTACAGGCAAGTTAGTTCTGTCATCTGCTGGAAAGCGGTATTTTTAATATATGACAGCTGTTCCATCTGTAATAATTCCTGCAATGAGTTATTTCATTTGGCTTAGTTTGTTTGGCACACCTGAACATGTTGGATGCAAGTTGTGCATACATTTCCTAGTTAATGAGCAGTGTTTTGGGCATTCATTGAACTTGCGATTTGGTGATGCTTTCCATTCCTTTCCCATTAGAGTAAGTGGCTGCTGAAGGGCAGGTTACTTGAGATCTTAACCTAGACAATGGCGATGGCAGGTGGGAGTGATGCTCATCAGGGCTGCCTGCTCTTGCAGATGTTCTACATCTGTACCAATGCCATTGGTTTCAAAAGAGAGTTAGGTGCCTGGATACTTCAGTGGGTAGCAGTCTGGCACCAACTGCCTGTAAATCTCAGCAATGAAGCTTGCAGCTTTGTTTTACCTGGTAGTAGCTTGAACAAGCTGTCTGTAGATATATTTTCACTATTTTGGCAGTCTGCCCTTAAAGCAGACTATTTTCATATCCCAGGAGAAAGTACAAGGATGCAGAGAGCTCAGCTATAAAGGGTAGCCCCTATTGGATGTCTACTGAGGGAACATAATGCTGTGAGAACCTAGGGCTGGAGAGACTTGAAAGTGAGGTAGATTTAGCTGACGTAACAAAATAATGTGTATTGCTTCTGATGAGCCAGAGTCAGAATCATCTAAATAATTTCCAAGTGAAGTCAAGCCCTAGATGCTCTCTACTTAGGAATTATGTGAGGCAAAGCAGAAAAGAACCATGCAAGTAAGCCACAGTGTTACAAGTGAGTGGCTTTGAGCCTGGTTTTTTGCCACTGGCTTGGCAGCTCGTTTTACTGTTGAATGCATTCCTTTCTCCATTGATAAGTGGATGACAATATATCTTGTAGGAGAGTACTGGAGCATGTTTGTTTATTTGTAAAAGCCATGAGATGTTGGAATCAGGAGTGACACACCTGAAGAGGCTAAGGGAGGAGTACATATAGTAGGATATTTTGTAGTCAGTTAGGAGTCTCTGTAACCTCCCAGAATGACTGCCCAGAGGAAATTGTCCCCTCCATCATCTTCTGTCACTCTTGGGTGGCCCTGCTTGGAGCAGCAATGAATATGAAATTTATGTTTATCAGGAGTATTATACTGTGCAGTAGAAGCAGGGAATTCAACTCAGTGGCTTAGAAGGTCCATTCCAGTCCGTGTTCCTGCATGCAAGGTAGTCTCATCTGCTTTTTGTCTTTCTGTTTAGTAACACTCATCAGTCATCCCCTGGGGGACATGCTCTGAAGCTAAACAGCAGCAGCAGTACTTCTGGCAACAAGGAGTGGGAGATGGGATCTCCTCAGAGCAGCTGGTCAACCTCAGGTGACTCCTAAGTCAAAAATCCATCAGTCTAAATGTGCAAACTTCCTATCAGGTGAAACAGGCTTCAGCAGGTTGTCAAGTGCTGCATTACAAATGGGGTATTTTTCTTAACGATGTCTTCTGGTGGTGGGCTTTTGAAAGCCCTTTGGGTTTTATGGTTCCATGTTCTTAAAACATAAGTACTTCTTCTGAGTCAAAAAGTAACAGTGAACATATTTCCATGTAGGAAATTTGAATTGCCTCAATTAAGAATTGAAAAATATCAGTTCTGTTCCGCTTACTGACACCACTTGAAACTCAGCAGAGCCAACATTACAGATGTAGGCCACTACGAGGGCTCACCCACTGACATTTTCTGCATAACCATATGTTGCTTTTTTGTATTGCCCACTTGATAGGATGATACAGATGAGCAGTTTATGTACACTGATATTTCTGTACTCTAATAATGTACCGGCTGAAGGAAGTGTGAGACTGCACAGCACCTTAGGATACATTCCTCCAATAGTCTTTTGTTTGCAGAATGATAGTGGAACTGAAAAAAAAAAAGACAAATGAAGTTAAAAGGTAGAGATACCCTCATCAAACTGAAGAAAAATTCTCACTCTAGGCTTTCTTGGTATCACTGGTAGTGGTGTAGGAACACAGTGGGCTTGCTCATGGTTGTGCAGAATTTTTCCAGTACAAACAGTGGTTCCTGAGAGATGACCAAAGATTGTGGTAGATGGGGACATGGAGCAGAAGTAGACAGTTTTGTTCCTCTGTTGTTACTCCTAAGGGTGTTTTCTGTGGGTCAACTGTAGGGCAATTTCTACCCTATCTCCTTGCAAGCGCAGTGGCATGTTGCAACACTTTGCCTCCAGCTTGACTGCTTAAGATGGGGGACATGGAGAATCACATCCAATTCAGAGCAGGGTGGATGCTAAAAGTGTTCTGAAACCACACCAGTGAGCTGCTGAGGTAATTTATTTTTAAACTGCAGCTCACACTGTTAATTTACAAGCCCTTGATAAATGAAGAACAAATTACTTATTTATTACGCTTGTACAGTTGAGCCAGTTTTGCTTTCACTCATTACACAGAATAGGAAGCTTTGCTTCAAGAGGAACCTAAAACACAATTTAAACTGCTTGGATTTTGTTTCTTTTTGCTCTTACGTCATTTTGTGTTTGAATAACAGCATAGAGATGAACAACGTGCAGCAGCAGCCTAGATCAACTTTGCAGTGTCTTCGTGATGTGCTCCTCTGCTGTTTTGGCATGCAGAAATGAAAACCTCACCAGCAATGGAAAAAATAGAAAACCTCCCCTGTGGTTTAAACTGTCTCCTTGGGTTCTTAAGTGTCATTAAATTACAGTTAGTTCTGGCATATGGTGTTCCAGAAAGAGTTTGTTGCTTTCCCAAACCCGCAGGGATAATGAATTGGGCAGGAAAGGCCTATAAATACTTTAAAGCTAATATTTCTGCTGAGTTGCTAAGGTACTCATTGTCCAATAAGGAGTTCTAAAGTTTAAAAGCTTTGAAAACTGCATGAGTACATGAAGCCATTGTGATAACCTATCTAAATTACCAAACACAAATCCGAATTTTTGTGAGCTTCAGTTCTTCCTCCTTAACTTGCAAGGAGCCCTGTTAGTAGTGGTGGGAGAGGAGAAACTGCTGAATGGAATAGACTTTGAGCTGGCTGGTGTATCCCAGTGGCAGGGTGAGGGTACATCTGCTTGTATCAGGAATTGTGTGCAGCAGGCAGTATCTCTCCAAGGCAACTTTTGCTTTTCCCAGGTAGCTCTGTGGGTAGTGGGGTTACTGAAAGGCAAGATTCGCTTCATTACTTGCAAGCATCCCTCCTAACATGGCATCAGCACATGCAGATGGACTCCAACTCTTCTAATCTTGTATGCTTGGGTTTTCAGTAGCTGTCTAAGCACAGTGGCAAGTGTAGGTCCCTGTGTCACCAGGGAGGGAGGGGTAGTGCCACCAGCACCTGACCCTGGGCACAGTGTCACAAGGTGCCAACTGACACTGAGTTGGCTCACGGTGGGGACAGCTGTCTGCAGATGAGGGCTGTTGTTACCTACTTCCCCACAGGCAGGGTGGAAGTGCGAGCTGGGAAGTGATGCTGTGTGCTCCAGGGGAAGCAGGGACTGGAAGGTTATTCTCCCTGTGTTGCCATGGGAAGTGGTGAATCCTATTCTGCTTTTAGCTTGACCCCTCATGCTCATGAGTGGAGTCTAATGCAGCTGTTTGCCCTCAGTCTGGCTGGGTTTAGAGAATCAGACTGGTTTTATGCAGCAGTTTTATGAAAGCTGAATCTCAGCAGCACATCTGTTAACTCATGAATATGTGCAGCTGGGGCCCAGGCTACTGTACCCTCTCCCTGACCCACCTGTCTGCAGTCACCTTTAATGCTATTTTAATGAGTAGCAGTTGCTAATATGATGAGCTGTCTCCCCTCAGAAAGAGGACCAGAGAAGGGGATTAGCAGGTTCTCACCCTTTTGCCTTGCAAGCTGCCTTCCAGTCCATAGAACTGGTGCTCATTGGGAGTATGTTGCCAAGGTTTTGGTTTGCTTGTCTTGCTCTGGCAGCATTAAACCACATCAGTTTCAGTACATATACATAATATTGTAGCATCTAGAACCACAGGGAAACAACCAAAAAGATTTCCTTTCATGATGAAGTTTGCCAGCCAAGGCTGGTGTCTGCTTTGGGTGGTAACTGTATGTGCTTGTCTTGTTGGTCCCTTCTCAGACCCTGCTGCACATGCATTAAAAAAAAAATTTTCTTTAAAATTTTTCATTTTTTTTTCTTTTTTTTTCTTTTTTTTTTTTTTAAAAAAAAACAACTTTTTCCTTTTTTCCCAGGGAATGCAGGACCAGCCAAGGCAGAGAATGCTTTGTCCCAGAACCATTTGCAGCTGCAGAAGAAGCCTGAAAAAGTTTCTCATCCAGGCCACGTTGCAGTAGGTTCTTTTAAATCCATTGATATTTTTGCTCATCATTTTCAGTGAGGGTATGTCTGTGCAGACAGCTCCTCTGTCAGTGCTGGAGTTTGCTCACTAATGAGTCCACCTGAGAGGCTGCGTGGGACTGGCTGGAGCTTACTGCTGCATTAAACATGTCTGTGTCTGACTTGTGGCCAGCTCTGGTCACCGTCAGAGTTCACTTTTCCTGAGCTTGTCTGATCATAAATCTTTAGAAGGGAAGGGTCTGTCTTTAATATTTCAGGAGGTCATTGATCAGTTGTCATGTAGCCCAGAAGTCAAGACCATGCCAGTGGTGGGTGCAAATATCCAGTGTGTAACTGCCTGGAATACGTGCTGCTAGTCTGTGACACACTCAAGATTGTCCTGGGTCTGTTTGCTGATTGAAAGGAATGATTGCTGTTTCTCTTTCTTATTTACTGGGGCATTTCTTATCTTTGGTGGTGTTTGGGGTGGGGAGGGGGAGATGCCTGTCGGACAACCAGAGTCCGTGGTGCCTTGTGCTAGAGCTCATACACAGGATGTTCGAGATCACATGTGGGATGCTTGGCATTTTAAAACTTCACAGCAGGGAACAGCTGCGGCTTACTGGGGTCCCCAGCTCGTCCTGGCTTGTCAGGGACTGAAGGCCTGAAGAAGACTGAGCTTAGGCCATTGCCAGTAGTGTGGGAGGCCTATACATGGATTCCTGTAGGTCTGACTGCCCTGTGGGTGTGAGCATGGCTGTGCTGGTGTTGTCTTTCCAGCCTAAAGCTCCTCTGTACGTGGTCTGTGCAGACACAGCCTGGGCTCAGGCATGGCCCCACAAGCTTCAGGGTAGTCCGGAACTGGAACAGAACTCAAGCTGATGTAATCCTTTAGTCCTGGTGCAGAGCACTCCTTTTCTTGTGTGAGAAAGGAAGTACTGTGCTCCTGCAAAGTGAAGAGATTGGATCATAAATGTTTGAGATGCAAAATAACATACTGAAGTTAGTCACCTTTCAGCTTTTGAGAAAATTGTGTGTTTTATTCCTGTGTGAAACACCCACTTGTGATGGACCAGCAAAAGCACCAACTTTCTAATAAAGCTTTTTTGGTGTGGAAGTGACAATAATTATATTTGGGGCAATAAAATACTGCACATGCTATTTAGCAATGAGTTCTTCCATGAGGAAAAATGTCAACTGAGTTTTCTTTACACAGAGTCCACCCTCCTTTGCCAAGGTGAAGGACAGCGCCAACTCATTCTTAAAAGCAGCAGACTATTCTTCATCAAGTGATGAAGTCAGCAGCAGCGATGAGGATGACGTGAACCACACGAGGTTTGCTTGATGTCTTTTTCTTAATTATTATTTTCTTCCTTTGTGTTACACATTTCTAAATACGTGGAGGAAGTTGGCATACATGCATACTGCCTCCCTCTGAAGTTAATATCAATCATTTATGTCAGTTGTAATTAAGCAGTTTAATTGCAGTGTAATGAACTCCTGGGGGTAAATGTTTGCTCCATCAGATGTATGCAGCGTAATTAGCTTTGATGACTTGCTGCCCTGGGACAATGAGGAAATGTCTCGTTTTAACTGAATGTCAATAGGTAGTGCTTTTATAGGGCTTCACATTGATCTATGTTTAATGAATTTCTGAAAATAAGAAAAGGAGAGGGAAGAAAAACTGTACCCCTTCATGCTAAACATGGGTTACAGTGTAAAAAGCAAGACAAACATGACCCTTGTGCGCTGCTAGTCTGCTCACTCTCAGAGAAATAATTACCACTGAAAAGCTGATTCCTTCACCAGGGCTGTTTCTCTCTACCTTTCCAGTTTCTCTTGTTGATTTTGTGACTGACATCTTGTGGTGTTTTACCTGTCATACAAAACGTGTATTCTGCTGAGAAATAATGGAGTGTGAGTAGCTCACTGGTCCAGGTGAAAGAGTCGGGGATCGGTTGGCCAGCCCTGCTCTTTGGAACAGCAAACAGAATTGGTTTTTAGTATTGATGAATGAAACTTCTAATTTTCTTACAAAGAAACTTCAGTTTAATTCAAGTTCTAGGATTTACTTTGAAGTGCATCACACGCCACAGATCACTCTTCAGTGGCACTCTTGCACTTCTGGAATAATTGTACACACAATTTTGTCAGTCTTTAGAAAGAGGTGCACAGATTTGTAGCACTGTTGGCGAGCTCTTGCACTGGCTTGGTACCAGCCCTTTCCCCTGTGCTGCTCTGAAGAAGGTAGAGTTTTTGTGCCTGCATATGCTCCTGATTTGCATTTCTGAAGTTCATTTTCAAAGCTGAGGGATAAGGAGGGAGTTGTCTTTTTACTGTATTGCCTTTATTTTCTTACTGCTCCTCTTCCGAACCACCTTACTCTGATCTGTAAAAAGTTTTATTCACTCTAGGTCATTGAATTCATCCTAGACCTCAGAAAGACTCTACGGGTTTGCCCTATAGCAATGAATTTGCTGTGTGTTAGATTGCTGTGATCCTTGCATGCTGTAATGATTTGAAGGAGTGGTATCACTACCTTTGGAAGTCGCATGTGTTATTTGCATCTCCTCCTGTAGAAAGAGGGACATGAGCTAAAACCAAAAAACAAAGAATGAAAAAGTCCACAAAACCTTGTGCTCTTTCACAACCATGTGAAGTTGGTAGTTCTCTGCCAGACCTCCTTCGTTATCACATTGGGCAACATTAAAAAGAAAATCAAACCAAACACAGACACTTATATAAAAAATAAAAAACCAAAACCACCAAAAAACCCCTCAAAACCCAACCAACCAAATCCACACAAAACCAAACACCCAAACCAAAGAAACCAAAAAATATCTTTACACTGTCCTACCAGTTGGCACGTGGCACTGTAGACCCCTTCACACCAGCATCCTGAATCAAGTCAGTTTTGTAATTACTGGAAAGGAGATGGAAACATAATAGGCTTAAATGAATTGCAGTAATAAAGAAATGGATATAAATACAGAAGTGGAATAAATAAATAATATGGGGTAGAAATGCACAGAAATGGGGCTAGAGCCTCACTGACAGAAGTTTGAGGTAGTTTCACTTGTGTGAAAAACTTTAAAACACAAAGATACCACTGACTGTGTAGGAAGCAATACTATGCTGGGGTATATCACAACAGCTGTTTGCCACCTTCTTACTCTTTCTTTAGGTATGTGCTTTTGGTCACTCTTGAAGACAGAATACTGGGGTAGGTGGGCTTTTGGCCCCAGCCAGTCCAGCAGCAATTAGGTTCTTCTGCCTATATATGCACTGGACAATATTTTTCTTTTGTATGTAAGGTGAGGATGTCCATGTTTTGGGAACTGACCCACAGTATGAAATTCTAGAGCAGTCTGTCCCAGTAGGCACTGGCAGAAAGGTCCCTGATACCCCCTTGCAGCTGATGCTCTTTCTCTGGAGAGCAGTGTGGCTTGTAATTAATTGCACCACACAGGGTAGTGCCTATGGGGAGACAGTTTTGAGGTAGACACTTCTCAAATGACAGCTTGAGGGACCAGCTCTCACTTGCCTGAGCTAGGCAGTGCCTGAAAAATGATGGGTAAGATGCAGGAACACAAAGGGATGCTCTCCATTGAGGTGGGGAAGTTTCCTTCTCTGTGTGAGCGGTCTTTGAGCTCAAGTCTGTTCAGGCACATCCACAGACTCATCAGCTTGCTTTTTTGCAGAACTTGTAAGTGTAACTAGTGAATGTTAATGATGCTCACTTTAGAATGTGCATACATGGGGGTTTTTTACTTTGGGGGGGCGGTTGGCTCTTCCCCCTCCCCAGCCCCCCAGAGTAGTTCTGTTCGTTAATTGGAGTTTGTTACCAGGCAACTGCTAAGCAGCAGAGTGGCAGATTTCTCAAGGACAAGAGTACCAGACGGAATTGAACTGAAACCCCAAAGCACCACTGGAGAACAGAAGGTAATTTGGCCATTTGTAAGGGGGTGGGTACAGTGAGGGGGGGGAGTCAGATCGTTAATGTGCATGATAAATGCTGTATCCTTTTCTCCTCAGCAGCATTTTCACTCTGAAGTTCTGATCTGTCATTCCGAATTATAGCTATAAGCCTTGAAAAAATGCGTAGGCTCAGGTTACAAAACCAGAAAACACAAGTTTTCTGTAAAAATGTTCACATTTAGGTATGAAATTGCACTTCTTTATTTGTCCTTGTTATTGACCTGGTAGTAGTTTCTGATGTCAACGTTTTTCTTGAAGGCACTGCGCAGGTTGCATAAAGCAATGGTGTGGATTATTGGTGGTGTGCATTGTAGCTGGTTTTTAAAATCTTGACATTTTTGATATCAAGAGAGGAAAACACTTGATCTCTCCCTGATAGCTTAGCAAAAAACCATGTCTCCTCATATGTCATGTTGTGGTTCCTTCTTATCTGTAGTTTCTAGTAGAGACTTTAAGTCATGGGAATTTTCCCCTGTAATAAGATATTAGTGCAGAAGAGATGAGTACAGACAAAACAGGACAATGTTCTTTGTGGTTGGAAACTGTAAAAGATTGTAGTAATAAGACTTTCATTGTGCATCAGAGCACTTCTCACGTATTACTTAGTGTCTTCTTGTTTCACAGATAGAGAAAATAAATTGCCATGAAAGCAGTGTTTTCCCCAGAGCTGCTCTTGCGAGCTGTGACAGGGCTGGGAAGAAAAAGGAATTTTCTTTACCTCTGGTATGACTTCTGAACTTCAGACCAGAGGGGCATCCTTCCTGACTGGAGAAGGAGTCTCACTTTGCCTTTGTCTCACCATCCTTGAGGAGGAAAGACCCTGCTTTAGAGAAGGAATTTTAAATGGGACATGAGCCAGTTTGGGTTTTTTGGTTTGGTTTTTGTTTTTTTCTTTGTAGCAGAGCCACTCCAGTGCTTCCTCTTTCCTCTGATCTGGGCACTGAAAATAGGTTGCTTGAGGGAAAGAAGAAAGATGAGGTCTTTGAGGCCCAGACTTGAGGTTGAGGGAGGTTGGAAAAGAATGGAGGCCACAATTTCTGGTGGGCTTGGGGAGGACATTGCAGGAGGGATGCCACCCCTCCTCACAAATGTCTCTGCCTTCCAGTCTTTTCTTCTTCTCATGGAGTCTCCTGTCCATTTCCCCTCATCTGTTGCACCAACCACAGCCATCATGAGTCTCAGTGACTCCTTCCAGCATCCCTTCCCTTGGCCCATCAGCATGAGCTGGTTCAAGTGGTTAGGGTGTACCAGACTGCCCAAATGATTCAAATGGGGTTTAGTTCAGCTTAGCTGAATCTAACTCAAAACTGGACAAAAAAGCCCCATACTGGCTTGATTCCCTAATCTCAAACACAGATGTGTATGTCTTGGTTTGGGTTTATATATCTAAATTAAATTGTAAAATACTTAGAGCATGAATTTGATTTTTTTAGTTAATTACTTGGTTTTTAAAAGGCAAATGTCTTATTTACAATGAGCTAGTTTTCTCTTCCCCCCACCCCCATATTTTGGCCAGCATTCAGAAAAGCTGATCTGATTTCAGGAGGCTGTTTATCACAGCCAGTACAATGCACAGACTTGCCTTGAATTCAGCCAGCCAGAAGCTGCTTGGGTTCGGTGATTTTTGCTTCAACGTAATTCAGGAGCAATTTTGTAGTGTAGTGCTTGGCTCCTGTCACTCTATGTTCCAGTGCCAGTGGTGTTCAGGTACCCTGACCAATCACTGCCCTCCCCATCTGGGACATCGGTTGCCTCACACATCCCGTCTTTCTTCCTCTTAAAGCTTTTTGGCCATGCATTCCCAGAAACCAACCTCTGACTCTGTACTCTGTGCTGCCGGGGAGACAGCTTGTGCTGTGCCTCAACCTTACATAGCTTATAAGTATTTCCTTGAAGCTGGTGAGATCCTGTAAGGAGGTTGCAGCACCAAACATCATTGTACTGGAAATGCTGATACTAGATCCTACTGAATGTCTTTGTTCTAGAATAAGGTTTCGTAACTCAGCAAATGGAAAGTAGCAATGCAAGGAATGGTAAGGGACTTTTCACTAAATACAGGCCCAGAATCAAGAAGTACCTCTGCCTGTGGCAGAGTAATACCTCTGTCAGAAGTACTCTGTCTGTAATGTTAGGACAAGTAACTTAATTCTGTCTCAAGTGTCTCTGAGGATGAAGTTGCTTCTTTACCTGTCATGGTGATGTCAATGGGGAACATTTGTGGAGAACTTCAGAAGTGGAACCCAGTGTTGTCACACACTGTTGTATTTATTTACTTTAACTTTTCCATGGGGTTTATGTGATGCATCATGTAGAGCACCCTCTCCCCAAATGCTCATTATTTATTGTCCGATGAACAGGAGCTGAATTGGACATATGCTAAATGTGGAGTTTAATTGTATGTTCTCGTGTGCAGGATCCAATTTTAGGTAAGCAAGTTTCTAGCACCCAAGAAGGCCTCTGGAGCATAAGCAACCAGAACTATCTCCTGCCAGACCTCCTTCAACAAAGCCAGATTTCAGACTCCTCTGTGAACCCACCAAAAGTGCCACTGACCAGCCAGGAACCTCAGAACAAACCTTTGAATAAGGTAAGAGATAAATTACAGATTGAATAAGTTGTACCATCATTGTCTTTCAGCCCTTAGGATCCTGAGATCAAGTCCCTTTTAAGTCCATCTATCCTGTTTCTTTTTGTGATGAGGTTTTTTTATCACATCCCTTCTTTTCCTTAAAAGTTTTGTCTAGGAGATGGTTTAGAAATCTTGAGCTTCTGAACATATTTCATTGTTCCACTTGATTGCCTCTGTCTCTCTCTCTGCTTACTTTTCTTCCTTTTTTCCTCCCCTTTTACACAGCTAGAAGGGGGCTTGTACCCTCTGGTCCTTTACCTGTCATGTCAGCAATACAGCACTCTTCCTCTGCTCATTGTCTCTGGCTTTCTTCCACCCATATGTCAGATAGCAGTGCACCAAATGGAGCCCCAAAGGGACTTTAACACTGCTGTGAGCACAGGCATCTCTTGAAGTGTGTCACTGAAAGCAAATGAACGGCTCTGTCAGGGATCATATCCTAAACTGCCTTACTTGAGACAACAGTGTCCTCCTTGCAGCAATGAGATTTGAGCAATGCTTTGTTGCAGATGAGACAGCAGGGAGTGATCGACATGCTCTTCTTCTGAGTGCTGGTTATTTCAGTGCAATGCTGTGCCTGGCTAAGCCTCCCAACACAACTCCCTGCTCAGGCCTCCTTTGTCACTGAATCTGTACCTCCTGCTTTCGGACTGTTCATCATGCCTGAGTATGCCACATGCCATTTCCGCCTAACGTCAGAGGCACTATATTGCTCTGTGCTGTCTGCAATCCCAGCATCATCTTCCTGAAGCCGCTCTTGTTTTTCATTGTAGACCCCATGCACTGAAAGCACACCTTCAAAGAGCAGTACATCCTCTACAACATCGTTTACTTCATTCATAGATCCTAGACTTCTGCCAATCACCCCTCCCACCAGTCCAGTAGGACCTTCCTGTAGTTCTCGTGAGTATCCTGGGGTTTAAGGGTTTCTTGTTTCTTTGTTTGTTTGTTTTGGAGTGGGCAAGGCATATTGCTTGGAAATGGAAGCTGTCAGTAACATCTCCACAAACTGAAACTCTCACTATGAATTTTCATTGAGCTGCTTTTGCCTTATTCTAGAACTCTGCTGCTGTGTTACCACAGTGCTTACTCAAGAATGCCTGAGGAATTTTCCAGATGTATGGTTTTTTTGTTTGGGTTTTTTTCCTTTGGCTATGAAATGCTCCTGAGGTGTTTTCTCATCCCTCTCAGTTTTCTTTTATCCTGACATAAACAGGTGAGATGCAGCCAAACACTTGCATTTTTCATAATTACACATGTCTTTCATTCTAGCATCTAGTGCAAAACCTGAGCCTGTCAGGAGAGAAAATGCACGGAAGGGCTCCGTTGTCAATGTCAACCCAACAAATATTCGCCCCCAGAGTGACAGTCCAGAAATTCGTAAATACAAGAAGAAATTCAACTCGGAGGTCCTTTGTGCTGCCTTATGGGGTAAGCTCAGAGGTACTTGGGCATGCCTATGGAGGGAAGGCAGCAGCAGGAGAGGCTGGCCGTGTGTGCCAGGCAGATTTCACAGTTGTATTGCACCTCTCCTGTCAGGAAGTCCTGGAGCAGATCACAGGGTAGATGCTTGTGTCACTCACGTGACGCTGCCTTCCTGGTAGAAGATAGCAAAGAGATGACTTAAGAGTTGCAAAGGATTTTGTGCATCAGTGTGAGAAAATCAGGCACCAAAGTGAAACTGTGCTCGCTGGAAGAGCCAGAAGTTGCAAATGTTTTAGTAGCTTATGCAGCTCATGATAGTTACTTCTGTCTGTTACTTCTGTGTATGAGAACAGCTGATCACACTAAGCCCTGACCCAGTGTAAACAATCCAAACCTGCAGACTTTTGCTGTCGTGTGTTAGGTATTCCAAGAAATCTGAAGCAGGTTGGCATCAGTCTTTCCAAAAGCTTGGCTCCCGCAGGTTCTGGCTGTCAGTGCTCACTCAGAACCTCACTGGATCACCCTTTATACAGGGTCAGCCTCAAATAGTGTAAGACCCAGATAAGTGTAGGCAGGATAGTTTTCAGTAACTACAGACCTTGTCCCAGTCTCACACTAGCTCTTGAGTTGTTTTGACCATCTTTCTACTTCAGAACAGATGTATTCTATGGGATTCACCCAGGCTTTTAATTCTCCTCACTTTTTGAGTCTGGAATAGAAAATGAATGAAGTGGACAAAACATTATCCAAAGGAAATGTAGATTTCCAGTTTACAGCTTCACAGCTTTTGTAATGTCAGTTTGTAGGAGTCCAAGATTTTAGATTAAGAACAGAGCTGTGTGCCACGGTCTGTAATTAAATGTATGTTGAGGCTGAAGAGCACTAAGTACTTTGAGCATCAGAGCATTGCTATTAGAGGAGGTTGCTTGTTACAGCAGGATACCTCATGTCATTTCTTTAGAAGCTGTTGATTAGGAAACATAGCTGTCATACCAGCCAAACACAATTTTTTACATCCTCTGATGTGAGAACCCACTGGAGCCTTCACTTCCTTGGGAGCAGTTGGATTCACTCCTTTAATTTGGCATTTGAAAGCATTCTTGCAAAACACAGACTGTTTTCAAACACTGTTCTTTCTTGTAACAGCAGCCCTTCTTCCCACAGGTTTGGTCCTGTGTTTTTAGTATTGTATTGGAGAAAAAGGGAGTTATTTTTATTGGTAGAGAACTTTAGGTGATTTAGTTGGATCTGCCATGTGGCCCAAGGAGTGGTGCTGGACTGGGGCTTTTGAGAAGTTCAAGTTCACAAAGCATTTTCCTTTTAGTTTAAATCAAGATTGACTTCAGCAGAACTATTCATCCTTCAAGTTACATGAGCATGTAAGTGTTCTGCTGGGTAAAAACTGTAATGGTGAGGTCCTGTTTTCATGTTTCTGGGAGGTCATCCACAGAGCAACAGAGAAATCATCAGGTACTGTTAAGTGAGACTAAGAATTGGTTCTCAAAACAGCGAGCACTCAGTGGCTTCTGAATCATTAGGTGATTTATGCAGTATTTTTTTCCCATGTATCAACAGGAGTCAATTTACTCGTGGGAACAGAGACTGGATTATGGCTGCTGGACAGAAGTGGACAAGGAAGAGTGTATTCATTGATTACTAGGAGACGATTCCAGCAAATGGATGTTCTTGAAGGACTCAATGTACTAATTACTATATCAGGTCAGTTCAGCATCTAAAAGTATCTGACCTGCATTGGGGTTGGAAGCTATTAAAAAGAAGAATTAGGTTATAAACTAGGTTGAGGAATTTCCTCTTAGAGAAAATCACAGGACAGTTATTCTTGTTAATAGGAAAACTCTCCTGATTTTTTAACATTTACATTCTCACTTCAGAGAGGCTTTAGGATACTTCAATACTTGGTTAATGTGTAAAATGGTTTGCGGGAAGTGCAAAGTGTTTCATATCCTCAAAATGAACTGCTTCTCAGCAAGTTACAGTTCATCACTCTGCTTGTTTGTGATGGGTGAGCATCTAGCTGCAGTTCTATTAAAATATCATTAAATAACCTCATTCTGTGTTCGTAGAATCATAGAATAGTTAAGGTTGGAAGGTACCTTAAGATCATCTAGTTCCAACCCCCCTGCCATCAGCAAGGACACCACACAGTAAAGCATGTCACCCAAGACTCCATCCAACCTGGCCCATTCCAGTGCCTCACCACCCTCACAGTAAAGAACTTCTTCCTTATGTCTAACCTGAACTTCCCCTGTTTAAGTTTTAACCCATTACCCCTTGTCTTATTGCTACAGTCCCTAATGAAAAGTCCATCTCCAGCATCCCTATAGCCCCCCTTCAGATCCTGGAAGGCTGCTATGAGGTCTCCATGCAGCTTCTCTTCTCCAGGCTGAACAGCCCCCACTTCCTCAGCCTGTCTTCATACAGGAGGTGCTCCAGCCCCTGATCATCCTTGTGGCCCTCCTCTGGACTTGGTCCAACAGCTCCATGTCCCTCTTATGTTGAGGACACCAGAACTGCACACAATACTCCAAGTGAGGTCTCCCAAGAGCCGAGTAGAGGGGCAGGATCACCTCCTTTGACCTGCTGCTCACACTCCTTTTGATGCAGCCCAGGATACAGTTGGCTTTCTGGGCTGTGAGCACACGCTGCAGCCGACTCATGTTCATTTTCTCATCGACCAGCACCCCCAAGTTCTTCTCCACAGGGCTGCTCTGAATCTCTTCTCTGCCCAACCTGTAGCTGTGCCTGGGATTGCTCTGGCCCAGGTGTAGGACCTTGCACTTGGCATGGTTAAACTTCATCAGGCTGGCATCAGCCCGCCTCACGAGCATCCCCCTGGATGGCATTCCTTCCCTCCAGCATATCAACCAAACCACACAGCTTGGTGTCATCGGTAAACTTGCTGGAGGTGTACTCAATCCCACTGTCCATGTTACTGACAAAGATGTTGAACTTAATGTGGCTGCTGTCAGTTTGTCAGTTCAGCACTGAATAAGTAATAAACCACACAAGCCAGTACTTTCACTGGAGTTATTTATTAACAGAAAATATTTTTCCATCACAGTTTTAATACCCAGAAATTGCTAAACTATCACAAGTGTAATCAACATAACTGAAGTATGAGAATTCAAGTATATGTTTTGTTGAAGAATCACAGCTTTTGTTATGAAGACAAGTTTAAGCTTATTCTGTGCTTACCTGATGTAGGCCTTGCTGACAGATGGATACTATGCTAGAATACAACCACAATCCAATCCAGACAAAGGTATTTTTGAAGTTTATTAAATAACTTATCTTTAATTCTGGTTTGTGCTTGTTATCAGGCATAGTAAAAGGTATTATTTGCTAGGAAAAAAGTAAACATTTACTCATTAACAGTGCTATTCTCTGAAAAGACATCAAGTTTATAAATATACCAAAGCATCAGACCGGTAACTTTGCAATGAAAAGAACAGTGGGTTAAAGAATGTATCCTCCAACTGCACTGTCCCCATAAGCAGACCCACATTCAAGACTGCACTGTCATAGAGCAGTCAATGAAATAACTTTACTGCAGTTCCCAGGCAGACATATTTTAAGTCTGTGCAATTCACTATCTTAAATGTGCTTTTTTGGTACATTGGAAATTACCAGAAGGGCTGTTAAGTGTCCTTTAACCACCCTTCAGTTGGCACGATGCACAAACACTACTGACAGACAATGTGCTCCAGACCCACTGGGTCTCAAGCATTACACAAATATAACCATAAAAGTACTTAGAAATAATCAGTAGCAGTCAATGCTACCTTGTGCGCTTTAAAAAACAACCCCGTGAAAATCAGTCGTGGCTTGCCTTCCCCCCTCCCCAAGTCTTGTGTTACCTGGTACCTCTTTGCCTGATTGGATAAAATACTCCATTTCATAAGGTACATTCATTAACGTACAGAAAGAAGAGCTCTGCTGCCGCCTTTCATTTATTTTTAATAATTAATGGATAAAGCCCCATGAAATAAATTTAACCAACACAGGAAACAAAATTTATTCCCTGTAGCTTCTGCAGTGCTGATTTATTTGCCAAATTAACACTGCTCATTTTGCAAGGGCTTCTTTTGACTGCCATGAAAAATAAAGTTTAAACAGCAGTGTTTGTTTCATATTAAGGAAGCTTTACATCATCTTTTGAAGATGACAAAGTGGTAAGGTGATGCACAGAAATCTCACCTCTAATCACTCCTATTTAAATCTTTACTAGGCCACAAGTTAGCCAAGTTTAAAGGTTTTTAAGCCTTCCTCCCTAATGGACATTCACCTGTGTAACCACACATCCAATTCAAGGCACAAAGTCTGCAGGAACAGAACCATTTACGTGCTCATGTTCTTTGGAGGTGGTGAGTATCCTTCATTTAGATACTGAGCAGCATTTACATCAGTGACACTACTTCTACCCAAGGATAGTCACATTCTTTTCATGGAAGGGAGTTTATCTGTATCATCATTTCACCACTTGTACTTCCTTCACACAGCCCTTATATAGTGTCACAATTATGTAAGTTATTCCTGCAAGTAAGCACTCCATCTTTCTCCTGCTATGCACAAAGCCAGCAGCTCCTTGTTATTCCTGGACTCTCCTGTTCTCAGGGCTGCTGGGGTTCACAAACGTCAACAAAAGTTGTATTTGATCCCAGGTGTGTGCAAACTGTTAGGCACAAATTACAGCTCTTTGCTCAAAAGCCCAACGCTGAACAGCTGGCAGCTTTGCAACTAGCATTAACATGCACTGAAAAAGCTGTCTGCTCGCCTGTGCGGATGCCTAGCTGGAGCTAAAAGCAATTCCTCACCTTTCAATAAGCATCAGATTCTCTCACAATTTAAAAAAAAAACAAACCCAAACAAAAGGCACACCTGTCTCTAGAAGCAGGTCACATAACCATGTTAGAAAAGACAAGTATGTACACAAAATTCTGAAGGGAGACTGTCCTCCCCAAAGCCTCCAACATCATCACTGAAACATTAGAGGCAGTAGAAAATAGCGGTCTAGCTTCCCCTTGCCATAGGTTTTGATCTGTTTTCATTATGCACAAGTCTCCTGAGTCTTCCCAGTCACACAGGGGTAATCAAAGAATAATGTATGTGCATTCTTCCCTACTCCTTGCTGAAAATTACAGACACTGTAATCACATTACTGAAAACCAGTGTATAAATAAAGAACATGTAAAAACATGGCAGCACAGAATACTGTTAATATCTCTACACGTACAGAACAGGGTTGCTTAGGTTCAAGGAAGGTAGAAGTTGCATTCATACATGTATCTGGTTCAAGAAGCTTATTAAAACTACAGCACTCTTTTCCAAACTGTTGGGATTGTGCTTTTTGAAGATTTTTATAAGCCTCCAATGCAGACATACTTTATTTCTAAGTATTCATCAATGCCATATTTTGAGCCTTCTCGCCCTAAGCCAGACTGTTTTACCCCACCGAAAGGACTCTCCACTGATGAGATTATGCCTTCGTTAACACCAACCATTCCAACTTCCAGCTGTTCTGCAACCCTCCAGATCTGAGCTGGATCCTGGGAATAGAAATATCCTGCCACACAGAGATACAGGAATGAAAATGAAAACCAAGAAGAACAGTTGGAGAAGACTGAAAAAGAGACTTACTAACATTTAAAAGCGTTATTCAGCAACACTAAAGCTCAAAAAACTACAGAAACACTTATCTGAGAGAGGCATACCTGCTAAACCCACATCAGCTGCGTTTGCTATGGCAACAGCTTCTTCTTCAGCATCAAATCTGTCAATGTAAAGAGAAAAAAACCACAAATGAGGTCTGCAGTTCATCTACCATCTTGCTGACTAAAAAGCAGCAGCCTTATCAAATACAAGGTCAAGGTACAGGAATTTTCCTAAAGTGTATTTTAGACATCTAATTTAATTTTCATTTTGAAGAAGCGGAGAAGTTTCTACCACTTCTCTTCATTTAAACTACAGTTAAGTAGTTAAGGTTGCCTTTATCCATGCTAGATACTGATAGCCAAAACATTTACTTCACAGAGGGCAGCCCACCAATTTCCCCAACCACACAAGCACTCTTAACTATCAGAGAGAACCGTATGTTCCTCCATCATGTCAGTAAACTGTCGTTCAAACCTTATTTATTTAATATTTCATATTTTAATTGCTAGTTTTAACCTGAAAAATTAATAATCTTACTTGATAACTGGTGCTAAAGGGCCAAATGTCTCCTCTTGGGTGCAAAGCATTTTTGTTGTAACATTACTGAGTAATGTTGGCTCAAAGAAATTCTTCCCCAGGCTGTGCCGTTTCCCTCCAGTCACAATACATGCTCCTTGAGAAACTGCATTGTTAATGTGTCTCTCTACCTGAGGTATGCAAACCAGAAATCTCAAAGTCAGCATCTGGGAATGAACAACAGTGTATTTTCCCCTGAGGAAATAATACTCTCTAGTATTAAAGATTTTGAGGGGTTAATATTTTGCAGAAGACCGTTTGCAGTCTTATTCAAAATTTCTCCTGAATTTTTATTTCTCTCAGTCTGACATAATTTCAGAGGTATAAACTATGAGCCTGATCCTAGTTTCATGGATATTAAAGATTCAGCTTTTCACATTCACACTCTCGCAGAGCATACAATTTCAGTGAAAGTTCTTGAGAACAGCTAGGAAGTAATCAGGACAAATTAGTTTCACCTAAAGGAAAAATCTTTTTTTCCCTTAACGGAAATAACGCAGTGATACATTAAGTGGCCACATTAAGTGGTATATGCTCTCTTGGATGACAGAACACACTTTCGGCTACACTGCAAATACATTCTAACAAAACAAGCACGAAAAAGTGAAATATAAATCTCAAGTTACTTTACAGATCACAGAAAGGAAATTCAGATGTGAAAAAATAAGTAATTTATACCTTCTCCACTGCTTTTTCATTAATTAGTGGCCCTTGGGTAGTATTTTCATCAAATCCACTTCCAACACGTAGTTCTCTCTCTATAGCTTTAGCAAACTTTTCCACAAATTTGTCATGGATTCCCTTTTGCACCAGGAAACGGTTTGTGCAAACACAGGTCTGAAAACAAACATGAAAAGGAAAAACAAACAGTAGTTTATATTGTATTTAATCTATCAATTAATTAATTTTGGCCTTCATGACACATCTTCAGGTTACTGCTGTGGTCCATCCTCTACCTCTTCTCCGTCATCCTAAGCTGCTATCCAGCTTTGCCATTTCTTTCATCACCCCTCCCACTTTAGGAATACAACTTCAACAAGCTGTCAGTATGTGTGTGAAAATGTAAGTCACTTTAGATTTAGTGAGTTCTGTTGAATGATACATGGATCAAACAAGGTCCAGAATCTGCAAGAAGTACCCTCCAATTAGCAGTGCTGGACTGAGCAGCAGAACCTCAAATCACAGTTGGTGGGGTGGGGTCTTATTTTCTAACGCTTTCACTAATAAAGTTTGTTTTCTTCATTAAATTTGGTTCTAAGTGCTTTCAGTGGCCTATTAATTTGTGCTACCCCTTTGCTCTGGCCGTATCCTATTTTGGTTGTTACAGTCAAAAGTAACAACTACTCCATCCTTCTATGCAGCAGCAGAGGTGTCTTTCATGTTATAGCTTATCCAGTCTGTGTTTGACCACAATTAATTAAATGTGGTCTAATTAATTTATTGCCAACAACAAAATGCTGACAAAATACCTTATCACTTTTCACACTCTTGCAAGAGGGTCTAGTATCTTCCTTCTCAGTTACAGAACTGACTGCCATGTCAGGCTTGCTGATAACTGGCTTGAGTGCTCAAAGGCACGTGTGACTCTTCATTGTGAAGTGTTCTATGCTTAAATTACATTTGTACAGCTCTTCGCTTCCCAGAAACAAGGACAAAAAGATTAGTCTTACCTGCCCTGAGTTTCTATACTTGGAAGCAAGGGCTCCTGCAACAGCACGGTCCAGATTGGCACTGTCAAACACTATGAAAGGAGCATGTCCTCCAAGCTCCATGGAAACTCGCTTCACTGTGCCAGCTGCGTGTTTCAGCAGTATCTGTAAGCAACAGAGGAAACACAGAAATCTGTACCACTACCAGATGTGAACTGTGGAATCAAGAGATGAAAAGCAGTGAAAAACTAACTCTGGCAGGGAATTAATCTGCACCTTCTCTGTAATGCTAGGCCATCTATTTTCTCCTATGACAAAAACAAGGACTAGTTTCCTTCATTAAAATCTTCAGAGATTGAATTCTGGCCAGGACATACTGGAGAGAAGGATTTTCATCAACTTCAGTTCAAGTCAGGCTTTTATACACTAGTATGTCACTGTTGTTTTCTCATTCTTTTGTTTTTGGATAACAAAAATCTTGCCTACTCTTACAAAATTCTTCCAAGATCTGACAGAACTGGGTGTTAAGATCTGCCTCAATACCAGACATTTTCATTCAGTGTACAACCATCCCATACAATCCCACCATCTTCTAGCAACACTCTACAGTTTTAAAGCTTATTTCATTAAAGATGGCAGTTACTGCTTCTTGACTAAGGTTGACAGGTGAGATTCAAGGGCCTCACTTCTCTAATGCTTTCTCTCAACTGCAGAAGCCATTCCTGTACAATACCTTTGAAACTCCATTTCAGTGTTCTTATTAGTATGTTATCATCCTATGATATGAAACAACAGCATCTTGTACAGAACTGTTTATATTATAGTTTAATCAAGGCAGTTATCCAGACCTTGCACACAGGCATCCTTCTGTAAAGTCTTGATACTAGAGTAAATAGGCAGTATCTCAAGAAGTACACAATTATTTGGGCAATCTGTATACGCCAGAAAAGAAGGCGTCTGTATAAAGACACACACTTCCCCCCTCTACCTTTCCAGCATAACCACCATAATATTCTTCAAGGATATTCTGTGCACTTATGTACCTTCCCTGTTGCTGTAGAGCCGGTAAAAGATATTTTGGCTACCAATGGATCAGTGCACAGAACTTCCCCCACAGCTGATGTCTGTTGTCTGGAACAAGGAACAACATTATACACTCCTGCTGGAATTCCAGCTTGGTTTGCAAGCTGCAACAAAAGAAATATAGAATTTGCATTATCAGTGCATTCTGCACAAGAAATAGTCACTAATATTTACCATTTCAAAGAAACCAGTCTGGTAAGTCAATGAAAACTGGAAGTCCACAGCACAAGTAACAGACATCATGGTGTCAAGAGAGCAGCCTCACTCCGGTTTAAGCTGGCTGTCAGAGTAACCAAAGATAGATGTTTTGCTTTGCTAAACAGCCAGGTCCTCTTTGAGGCTCTAAACCGTATTAGAGCAACTTTCAAAGATTCTTACTAAACTAAACCTCTAGATCAAGCCAGCTTGCCCTTTCTTCATATATGAAGCTGGCCAGAGGTATCTTCAAAGCCCATCTTGACTCCTCATTTACAGCTTCAGTCCACTGCTAAGGTAAAGCTTAGCATAAAAGCTCACCTCCCCAAGAGCTAATGCTGATAATGGTGTGTCCTCTGCAGGTTTCACTACCACTGTACAGCCAGCTGCCAGAGCTGCGCCAACCTTCCGGGTAATCATAGCGCTGGGGAAATTCCACTAGGATGAGAGAAAAAAGTACAATCAAACTTGCGAAAATTTTGCCTGTTTTTGCAGAAATAGCTAACCTTTTCTGTAATCCCAACAGATGTTCATTGTCCTAAGTGAACATTACAGAGAAGCACTGCCAATCCAGGAAGAAGCAAATACAAGGCAGAAATGAAACTTAACAGGGGTGTTTGCCAGGACTGGAGGAGCCATCAGTCAAGCCACAGCCCCATTCTGTGGGCTGAGCTTAAAACCTTCCCATGATTTCAAAACTCCAGCTATGCTTACTGGGGTTATGATGGCTGCCACTCCTACAGGCTGCTTCAGCACCAGAATTCTTCTGTCTTTTGCAGACGCTGGAATGATATCACCATAAACCCGGCGAGCTTCCTCCGCAAACCACTCCAGAAACGAGGCAGAATACAGGATTTCACCCTGTGCTTCCTTCAGAGGCTTCCCCTTTGATTAGATCAGATGAAAGAAACACTGTAAGCAGCAGACTGAAGTCATAGAAACAAATTCAACTGAATCTGAAATCAGTTTCTGTTCTTCTTCAGAGTACTTTATAATCCCCTATCACGTACACTGCAATCTCCAAAAAGGACTATATGATTGCAGCAGCAGTAATTGTGTGGCTTCAAAACAGTCATTGTAGAGTCAACATTTTGTATGCTGTGCCTGGATTCTGCACCTGAGAAAAATGACTGCTACAGCTGAACCCAGGACACCTGCCCAAGGCAAGGAGGTAGAATAGCAAATGTAGCATGTCTTTAATTACAAACTTAGCAGTTAGTTGCTGCTACTAGCATTCTCAGGAAGATGATCATGGCACAACAATTACAGATTTATGCCAGGGACATTTGTTTCGGGGAGCATTACTTTGGACTACCTCCAGGTCTGATCCTGTGGACTGAATGCCCATTTGCAGCTGGGACACCACAGAGGAGCTGCTCAAGTATCTTGCACCATGGTTTTATCCAAAAGTATACCAATTTGTGAGCGCCCAGACTGCTTTGCTCTGCGATGCAAACCAAAGCACACTGAGTGAATTCAACTTGAAGACTTGCTTTAATAATACTGCAATTTTTCAAAGTCAAGGAAACTAAAAAAGCACAACCATTTCTGCCATAAACACCATGGTTTAGGTTAATGTACCCTTTTCTATACCCTGAAGCAAATCATGGGTCTGATTACTGCTGGATTGTTGGGTACTACTGTCAACAAAATAACAGAGTGTATGTGTGTCAGAAACGTTTAAAACACTATCCGTTGACCTAACCGAGTGATGTGAATGCACACAATGTGTCTGCTAGGCTCAACTTTATGAAGTATTAGGGTGGCTAACCGATGAAAAGCATACAGGGTGTTTTTTACTTCATTTCAGTGCCGGCACCCCCGTGTTAAGCTTCCAGGAAGGCTGAATGCGAGCACGGCGCAGCGCCCACGTCCGGTCAGAGGGGCAGCCGGCCCTGCTGCCCTACTCACGTTCTCGGCCGTGATGATCCTCGCCAGCTCGTCCTTGTTCTCTATCATCAGCTCGTACCATCTGCGGAGGCGCACGCTCCTCTCCTGAGGAGACAGAAGGCTGCCGGGACTGCCGCACGCAGGGACGAGCTTCTCCGAGGGGGAAGCGAAGCTCCGGGCAGCCCTTGGGACAGACCGGCAGCCCCCCGGAGAACCGGCGGCCCCCGCCGCCCCGGACCTCCCGCCGCGGTCGCCTCCCCCCCCAACCCCTAGGAGAAGCGCTGGGAGCCGCGCTGCGCCCGGAGCCCCCTCGCTGTCCCGGAGGGCGCCATGTTCCGCGGCCGCTCACCTTGGCGGAGAGGCGGCCCCAGGCGGCGCCGGCATCGTGCGCGGCCCGCACGGCCTCCCGCGCCTCGGCCGCCCCACAGTCGGCCACTCGGCCCAGCTCCTCACCGCTGGCCGGGTCCTGCACGGGGAAAACGGCAGGCGCCTCCACCCAGCGGCCGCCCACCAGGCCACCCCAGCGCACCAGGGAGGCGGGCAGCGCCGAGCTGTTGTGCTGCCGCGCGGCCGCCGAACCTGAGGGCCGCGGGGACAGGGAAAGGAGGAGGCGACGGGCAGCAGCAGCCCGCCGCTGCAGGACGCTCGCCATGGTCGCGCACCGGCTGCGGGGCGCGGGGCCCGGGCCCAGCCTCAGCCTGCCCGCACCGCCCCGGAGGAGGAGCTGCGAAGGGGCCGGGCCAGAGGCGGCTTCTCGGCGGAGCGCCGCGGCCGGCAGTGTAGAGGTGCAGAGCGGGATTTGGTCTGCTTTTGGAGTAGTGAGGGGGTGACAGATGGAGTTTCTGCTTCCCGGAGCCCGCTTTCTCTTAACCCCATCGAGACCCCTGTCCAGAAGGAGAAGGGGAAATAATGCTTGATGGCTTAACCGCAGGAGCACCGACCTGCAGGAGGCTGTGGTGGCAGTGCTCCAGTGGCCCTTGTCTCCATCCAGCGGGTCCCATGGTGGCATCGGTCAGTCTGTGTGGTACGAGGGCCATGTGAAAGCCCTGCCCGGTGCCACCATGTTGCTGCAGACTGGCGTGGCTGTGTCATACGTGCGAGCCGTGCCTGCAGGCTGAGCAGCAGCCTGACATGGCAGCAGGGCTGCGTGGGGGCTGGCTGGGAACTGCAGCATACCCATCCTTCACAGTCACACCGCAGTTCATGGCAATGCGTGTGGCAGGACTGCTGCCATGATTTCCCCTGTTATCGATTGAGGTTTCTGTCTGGATCACATGATCCAAGTGTGTGTGTGCAATGTGCTGTCAGCTCACCAAACTTAGGACTTCATGTTGCCTGCAGCTTGGGAGCTAGTGTGTTTCTACTAATGCTCCATTGGCAACTGGCTTTAAGTTTTCGTGAAATCTGACGCAGTTGTTGTAAGGCAAGTGCACCGTGAACTGGAAAAACTGGGAGGACGCTCTTTGCCGTTCTTTGTATGTTAGCAGAAACCTCGCTTCTCATGTGCGGTGGTGGCAGTTGCGCTGTCCAAACTCCGCAAGTGAGAGAACACTTATCGATTACTTAATTTTTTTAATGTATAAATTACTTAATTTGAGGTAAAGAAAAGCATTGGTCTAAAATAGCCTTTCAAATACAAGTCATTCACTTGCTGTGTCAGCAATATATCCGAAAGAAAAGGCATGCTCCGTAACCCACATTTCAAAGGTCACAGTGCTACTTCTACAGGCTTCTGAAAAAATTGCAGTTTGAGCCAGCATCATGGGTCGTTTGAAGATTTGGTCTGTTTTGCTGGTTATACTATGCCATTTCTGTCAAAGAGGTCTCCCAAGTGGAATTTCAACACACGTTGAAATAGGTAAGATGGATTTCCATGTATTTTTTTTTTTGTTTCTTGGGAAGAGAAGTAAATCCTGATTTGACTGGAAAGCAAAGGGAGGAAATAATGTTAAAGTAATGCGCGTTCTGCATAACTTTTTTATTAAAAAGTGAATTATATATAGAATAGATGAGTAGTTTGGTTTTGGAGTTCGAAAGTTTGCTGGTTTTATAAGCAAAATGCTTGAATCGATTTGTTGCGTACTTTTCCGTCTTGTAAAATGCAGGCATTATGTAACTGGAATGTTTGTGACTGTGAGTCTTAGGCAGACAGGGTTTGGTTTGGAACAGTTTATGCAGTTCATGGGATTGTTATATTTAAACTAGAGAACAACACACACCATTTGTGGCAGCTCTGTTTTCAAATCACCGTGTACTAATTTTGCCATGCCTGCATAAAATAGATCAAATGCTGTAATGTGTTTTTATCTGTGGTTAACATGATAAAAACTGTTCCATATCTCTTCCTGGTAGGTTGCTGTCTGTAGCCTGAACTGTCTAGATTTACAGAGGATGAAGGAGAGAGCTGAGGGAACATCAAAGAGGGGGGAATATTCCTGTTTTGAATTTCTTGTTTGCATGTGTTATTTTTAATACCTGGTTTTTGCTGTAGTTCTTGCAATAACACTCGTGAGTAGCATGAGGTTATTCTGAAGTGTTTACTCATAATAAATTGACTGTTTTAATTGTTTGCTCTTCTGTTCCTGATTTTAAATCCATTGCTCAACAAACAGAGAGTAAGATGTATGACAGATGGTAAAACGTATGGTGTTGTCTCGTTCAGGTAATCTTCTCAGACTTTAAATACTAAATACATGCAATTTTGAACAAATTAAAGGCTGGGATTATTCATGGCATTCATTTGAGACTGTGTTCCCTTACTGAGTGTTGTACCCTTGGTCAGTATCCTGTAACCATTTGCTTTTCCAGACAACATCAAGAAATCCATAGGAACTGGTAGGAGAAATTACAGTGCCTGAGGTTAGGCAAGCACAAGCATCTTTACAATGTTGGGGCTGTAATTACTGAGTATGGGCTTCTGAAAACTTGGAACAACAGATTTGGAAGGATAGAGTGTATCTGCAAGAAATCTACAGAGAGAAACAAGAGTTTATGGCTCTGTTCCAAAGCAGTATATTTTTTTCTACTCAAGGAAGCATATTGCAGGAGACCTGCATTTATATGATTTAAAGATCTCAGTTGTCTGAGGAGTAGTGTGTACACTGAACTAGTGGTCATAGTTTACAGCAAATTTTGTTCATTTGTCAGAAAATGACATTAAATCGGGATCAGCTCTGATACTGCTGAAGTCAGTGCATTAATTAGTGTGCAAATAAAAGTCCATGATGGTAAGATTCTGACAGTTACTGCCAAATCCAAACAGTGAGTATTCCAAGAAAGAAATATCACAAAAAACTGTAGAAAGGAGCTCTTCTGACTCAAAACCAGCACTGAAATCCATTGGGGACAGGCTTCTGAAAGTGCTTTCAAAAACAGTTAAAAACTCTGCCTGATCAAAATGTGGATCAGGTTCAGTGTGCTCAGCAGAGCTGTGCCATGTCCTACTTGGCCACAACCTTGTGGCTGGGGGCAGGTCTAAGTGGAGTGGCTCTTCCTCTCCAAGGGCTTCTGTCAGACCTGTTCCGTGGAAGTATGTGGGTCCATCATAATATTCAATGTAAACATGAACTTGTAGGACCTGGGCCCACATAAGTAATGAGAGAAGTCAGGAGGGAGGATGGAGGAATGTGGGGCTCAAAAAGCAAACTGCCAGACTGAGACTTTTCCAGACTGGAAATAGAGAAGTGTGTTGAAATGGCTGAGCGTAAAAATGATGACTTTTTTATTATTATTTTTAAGTTATTCCTGTTTTGGTGCAGGATTGGTCCTTAAGGTGCCTTAACATATTTGAGTAAGGATGTTTTAGATTGTTGGGTAAAATTCAAAGTGAAAGAACATTCAAACCCACACAGTTTTGTATAGATCTTATTCCAGAATGAGGGTAGGTTTGGGGATTTTTTTTTTGTGATTTATTTGGTAAGGATCAAATTAAATTCAGCATATTCTGGCTTATCTTGAGCAGTCTTACTTTGTAAATAGCTTCAAGTGAGAAGTAAAACTTTATGTGGGAAGGCAAGATGATAACCCATTTGTACAGTTTCAACTCAATAATTTTAGTGGCAGTGTTGGGTATTTTTAGAGGAGTGTTAATAGATTATCTCTGGGATCTAACATTGTTAGAAGGAGACTTCATGAAATTCATGTCAGCTTGCTTCATTCTCTTGTTATAATTAATAAATATTTTGTCAGTAAGAATGTCTGGATATTCAGTGAACAAATAGTAGTATTTACCTTGCTGACTTTAGGTTTTTGTTGGTTTTCATACATGTTAAAAATTAATCAAACTGTTAAAACATCTGCATTGATTCCTGAGGTACATTTTTCTATGTTAAGGGCAACAATGAAACTTAAATGCAATTCATCTGAGTCCTTTATAGCTAGGACTTCATGATTCGTACTCTACGTGTGATCATGTCAGTTCACTGTGGTAGCTCAGTTCTGGACATGGGTTGTTTCTTTTCCCTGCAACACGTTCTAGAATGAGGCATCCCTGCCCATGGCGGAGGGTTGGAAGTAGGTGATCTTCACGTCCTTTCCAAACCAAATCATTCTGTGATTCTGTGATTTCAGCTTTGTTGGTCAGCTTGGGAGCTGGGGATTAGAGAGACTGATGAGACCTCAGTGCCTAGATGTGCCACAGAAACAGCATTTCCTTATTAGCTCAGTCGATGAGAAAAGACACCCTCTCACAAGTACAGAGTTTTTTGAGAAATCATGTTTCATGCACCTCTGTGATTTGGCTTAGGTATAAGAATGCAGTTATTCTGGTTTTGATAATGCTTCTAATAAAACGCAGGCCCGGCCACAGTACCTGTAAATCAATGCTTCAATATGTTGTTTTTCAGCACATAGAGCTCTGGAATTTTTCATTAAGCATGAAAGGAATGTTAATTATAGACAGGTAAGGAGCATATTATTGCTTAATTGTGTATACCTTTCTTGTGAATTTTTTTTGGTCTGTCTTCTTGCCTTTCAGTTCTTTATAATTTATTCTCAGTAATACGTGTGTAAATGTTGTGCCTAGGCTGTATTTTTATCTTTTTTTTGTTGAAAATTACGTGACTCTTAAATGCTATTACAAATATGTAGCAATTATAATGATGCTTTCTTGCATGTTTTCCTGTCTTCTAAAGTCAAACCCTCCATGAGTAGTTACATTAGAAGAATTGGTAGAGGACTTTTGGAAAGGAGATTTAATAAACATAAGGACAGGAAAATGACAGCAAGGTTTGAGTGTTGTCCACCACATATATAATTCACTGATTTCTGATTGGTGCAAATAGTTTTTTCTTTCATGGGCCGTACCTGGCAGAGGACTACAAGCATGTGGACAGTTTTCATAAACACATATACAAAACACAGATGTGTTTTATGTTTAAAACATTTTTAATATCTTTTAGGATAATATGAAGGAGACCATTTTAGATAACTCAATGTTTTATCAAAGTAAGAGATCACTCAAAGTGAGTATTCACGCTGTCCACTGTGGACAACTATGCTGTGATTCAGAGGATGGAAGTTAGCAGCCCAGGCTTTGTATCTAGTCCAGGAGGAGGAGAGCACCTTCAGAAGGTGACTTCACCAGCATCTAAGTTAGATTGTATGAATACGTTCCTAAATGGCCTTGCAAATTAGTGTATACTGATTAATTACTTTTATGGGGGGGGGGGGGGGGGGGGGGAAAAGGGTGGCAGATGGAGGGGGAAACTGAAAAATTTTTTACAAAAAAAAAGTGTTTTTT
>WYDI02006488.1:0-19080 GCA_009867235.2 Psittacus erithacus
CCACGCCCCGGCGAAGCGCCGCCCGCGCCCCGGCCCCCGCCCCGCCTCCGCCGGCAGGTGAGACCCCCCCGGGTCCGCCTTGCGGGGGGCATCCGCACCCCTCCGTACCCGGCCCCTGTGGACGGCGGCCCCCGCCCGAGCTTGAGTGGGGGCACCGCCACCTCTATTTGCGGCGGAGCATGTTCCTGAAAGGGGAACCCCCCGCCCCGCATTGGAGGGGGAAACTTCGCCCCGCATGGGGGGGTTGTCACCCGCCACCCCATCCTTGGGCGTGGGAACCCCGTCCTGAACTAGAGACGGGGCAGTCCCGCCTCCGCTTCGGAACCCCACATTTTGACGGGACCCCCTGCCCCGCATTGGAGCGGGACACCCCTCCGCCAATTCGCCCCGGGGTCTGCAGAGGATGGGGGAGGACCGGGCGGTGGAGCCAGGCAGGAGCGGCCGGGGGAGCGTGGAGAGACCGGCTGCGGGGCAGCCCCGGGTGCCCTGACTACGCGCTGCTCCGTGCCTCCTCCAGCACTGCTAATTCCGTGCCGGGAGACTGACATCGCAGCAAAACAAAGCCCCAGCAGGACTGCGGGCTGATGTTTTCCCTTGCACGGAGGGTTTCCTTGGTAAAATTCAGATGTTTCCTTGGGTCTCGATTGAAATAACAACATGGAGTATTTACTAGGATGTTATTTCAAGCCCCTTTAAGTCCCTGGTTATGTCTGTTGCGATTTCTCTGCAAATACAAAAACAAGTGCTGCGATGATTTATTTGAAGGAATGTAGGTGTTTCGCCAAAACAAACACGAGTTTTTTTCCTCTCTCCCCCAAACAATCGCTTCTCACGAGCGTTTGTCACTGCAGCCTCTCGGATTACTCTCTGCTGTAATTCTACAGGTGCTTTGTCACAGCGCGGTGAGCGGGTACTCTAATGCCAGCCAGAGGATCTGCTCCGCACGAAAACAGCGCCGAGCACTGGAGGCAGCTCCCGTGGCAGCGTCCCGAGAAGTCCCAGTCCCACACGGCGCGGGATGATCTGGACCGACGTCATTTGCACGCCTCAGCACCTTGTGAAGTGTTCACAAGGGGCTTGCGCAGTCTTTGCGCGGTATTGCGCGGCTTGCACGGGGCCTTGCACGGGGCCGCTGGCAGTTGCACGCAGCAGCCAGTGACCACTAGAAGCCCTGATCCAGCTTCTGGGTCAGGAAGCAGAGGAAGGGCCCCCAGAGGAAGGCTTCATTAACAGTTTTTCTTCTGTCAGCCCCTTACTAAATCCAGCCCAATGCTGTTCAGACACTAAAGGTCACTTTAAGAAAGCACTGGTGAGCGTGGCTGCCTCACTCCCTCATGGGCAGGCTGCTGGGATCCCGGGTGAGAGCCCTCGCCGCGCCAGAGCAGGCAGCTAAGTGCTCAGGGAGACCTTTCCGCCCATGGGGAAGGCTGGAAAACGCTGTCCTGCCCTGCACCTCTCAATACCACCGCCAACACCCACCCCAGATCCACCGGCAGTGCCCCTGCCACAGGGAGTAGCAGTGGTCCCTCCCCAGTGCTGCTCAGAGAAGGGACCAAAAGGTGAGCAGAAAATGATGAGATCAGAAGGGCTGCCAAGCTTTAGAAAATGGGCAGATAAGTGTATCCACAAACCTCTGTGCTTGCAATGGTTTCTGGAGCATCCTGCCTGGAATCCTTTCATGCAGCCAGTTTCATGGGAAAGGGTTAAAGGTACAAAAGTGGCGAGTGTGGGCTGTGCCCTGGGCCACCCAAAGCTGTACATCCTCGTGTGTGCTGGGCATAAATACCAGCCACATGTGAGGGATGCCAAGCTTCACCAAACTCCCAGGGACTGGAACTGTCAGTGCCTTTTTTCTGTATATCTTTTAAAAATTAAAATTACACTGATGCAACAGAGCCAGGCTGTACCCTCTGGTTTTTATTCCACTGCCCCAGACCAGTCCTCCTCTCAGACCCCAGTGTGGGCGGCAGAGGCAAATGCCCTCTTGGTGCAAGCTGTCAGAGCTGAGCAATAGGCTCTTCCTCATTCCTGTGCACAGCCATCCTCGTGGCAAAGCCCTGTGCTTGCTGGGTGATGAGAGCCAGATCCCTGTCCTCACTGTCTGCGTGCAGACCCAAACACAGCACGCACATAGCCCACACAACCCAAAGCAACACGCACACACATGTCTGCATGCACCAGGCACACATGCCCGCACCAGCTGGCACTGACACAGACCCAAGAAGCAAATCCTGCACGGCTGTGCCAGAAGGAAGACATGAAATCCCACAGCCCATCCTCTGAACCATGCAGAGTCTATCGAGGTGCATGAGCACCAAGTTTCCCATTTGTTCTCCATTGCGGCTTCATCTAAACCTTGTTGGGCTTTCTTGAATTTCCACCAGCCCAGCCCAACCCAGCTGCAGGACCTTCCCAAGCTGCCCCAGCCCTGTGCAATGGCACAGCAACTCCTGCCCCCAGCCCTTCCCTGCTTCGAGGATGGGCTCTCTGTAAACCTTTTTGTGCATAATTTCACACTGGCAAAGAGCCACCTTCTACCAGCCCCCTTCCAAAACCAAATTAGCACGCTGCTGCAGCAGCAGAAATTGGAGAGGAAGGGCTGCAGTTTTATTTTACAGCTCAATTAGCAAGTTTATACAGAAAAGGCACCCATATAACCATATAATGCAAAAGAGAGATTTTATGTCTGTTCGGCTTCACAAGCAAATAGACTTGTTCCTCTTTGAGGGCACTCCCTACTTCTGCGGGCACAGCTATATTCTCCTGCCCACAGTGGCCCTCAACCAGTGTGGTGACAGTGTCTCCTGCCCTGCTCACTCGCTCGATCTCTCCTTGCTCTTACAAATCCTGTGGGTGCCTCCAGCATGGACTCAAAAACACAGTTCTGAGATGGTCCCACTACCCTGTTCACTAAGTATTAAAAGAATCAGAAGTCTGCCAGAACCTAAGATGAAAATGAAGGGCCACATTTGCCTCTATTTTTTCGCTAAGAACCTGTCCCAAATAACATGAAGCCAATGGCTCTATGCCCAGGACCTTAACAGCTCACACCATGTCCCACCATGGTCTACCCCTTCCTTCATCAACAGGCCCTTTAGGGTGGGTTTTTGGAAAGAAAAGGACAGTCAGCTCACCAAGCCTGGTTGTTTAACTGGGAACATTTTCAGGATGCTGATTCTTTTGGGATCATGAAGACATTGTTCCTGCCTGGCTGACTCTTGGGTTTGTCCCCTCTGTCGCAGTCTCTCTCCCCCTGCTCCCTCTCTCAGACCCCAAGAGATTTCATTTCTATGCATGAGGTTGAGTTCTGGGCAGGTGGACTCTCCTACCATGGCTGAATCCTCTTTTGCAACTGTGGGCAAGGTCCCGGCTTAAGACTCCTACCTGCCAGAGAGGGGCTGTCCTACAGATACTCTTCAGCAAAGGAAAGAAGGAGGTATTTGGTTTAACCAGAACCCCATCAGCTGTGGAAGACAACTTCTCAAAGGAGGAAACTGAGACAGAATGGAATTCCTCAAGCAATAACTTTGTACCCGATGTTATAGCCATGTTCTCGCAGACCTGTACCTCCACAGATGTTCACCTTTCCTGCCATCAGCACTTTTTGATGGAATAAAAATAAACTGCAGTGACAACCCCCCTCCACACTTCAAAACTGGAGGTGTTCATGGCTGTTTCCATTAGTTAAGTCAGTGAAGCTCAACCAAGTGAGTCTTGAGCAAGGTCAGAGTAGTCAGAATATTGATGCTAGTGGTTATTTGGAAGTGTATGTTTTCATACAGTGACCACACAAGAAGCCTCTTGCGGCTTCACTTAACAAATGTCTTCTAGCGAGATGGCTACAAGTGATGGTAAGGCCAGCTCAGCAAGTAACCAAGCAACAGCATCATTTTCTTTCCAAATCTTCCAGCAACTCCTTCCAAAACTTACTTAAACTGAAGCCAAGCTGAATTCATCGTGAATGTCTGCACAAGGATAGCCAGGGAAGATAAGACAAATCAAGGTACGAAGTCCATGCATGAAACATCAGATGGATTCAGACCCCACTGGGCTGCTTTCCTTCAGGTCCAGAAACCTTACGTCACCACAATCTGGATGCCTAAAGCTGTGCTGGTCTCACATCACTTTCTGTTTTAACACTGTACTCTAGCTAGGGGACAGGAGACTTATGGAAGTACTTTACTGAGAGTTCAATCCTTCTGGAAACTAAAAGCTTCTTGGATTAGACTTTCATTCCCCTAGGGGAAAATTGTCCTAATACAGCATCTGATCAAGAGGGTCTGTCATAAGCCACCTGAAGACAGCAAGTCAAAACACAGTTGAGTGCTCAGTTGATTTACAAATATTAAAAAGCCCATTTGCTTTTTGAAAAGTGCAGAGTTAGCAGGTAATTTGACAATGCACAGGTGCAGAATGTGTCCTTACAGTGGTAGTCTAGGTTAGCATCTGGTCATAAGGGGTGAGATTTACCTTGCTTCATTTTGGCTTCCTTTTCAGTGTAAATAATCACCTTCCTCCCATTAATAGCTACTGGAGGAAAAGCCATACCTCCAGGAAGTGATTCCTACAGTGTTAACCAAAGAGCCCAGCTGAAGAGCTGTTACAGAGGATTTGGTCTGCCTATACAGAAAGACATCATCTGCCTCCCTGTCCCTGGCTGTCCATGTGAGATGTCACCAGGGAAGTGCTCTCCTACAGCTCTCCTCAAGCTCTGCTCCACACTTACTTATTTTTACATATTTTACCCTTTAATCTTCACTCAGCTGCTTTTTCTCTCATCTGTTACCCAGATTATTGTGTTTCCCTCCAACTTCTTGCCCTTCAGCTCCCCTCCCTTTGCAAAGGCCCCTCAGATTTGTGGGGGTTCAGCCAGTCCTCAAGAAGAGACCTGGCTGGGAGAGTGTCTGCCAGCAGGAGCCCAAAAGGAGCATCAGAAAAGGAGCACTGCATACAGTACTTCATCCTGATCCTTCCAGTTCCTGGTTATTCCTAGGAACCCTTCTTTGCCCTCTCCTCACCCCTCTCCACCCAGCACCACTCAAGGCTGTAGTGTAACTCTCACTTCTCTGCCACCTGAGGCAGAGAATTACTCAGTACCAAAATCAAGCCCTTTGCTTTCTGTCTCAATGCAAAGTTGATCAAGAATTCCAGTTTTGGCTCACTCCTAACTTCCTGGATGCAGATGCTATGAACTGCTATGAACATGAAAGGAAGGTGTTTTTTGATACCCCTTTAGGTTATCTTCCCATCCTTTGGTATTGTTTATTCCTTGCCAGACAGCTACTTTTGCGCTCTCATTTACTTCAATGCTCTTAATCCCATGCTTTTGTTTTCCACTGCAGACCAGTCAAATGGAGCTAAACTCTGAAGTCCTTAAGGTCAGCCCAATAGTTCTCCGAGGTGACAGGGGTCTGGCAGAGAACTTTCTTTGCCTAATAACTGATTTCCCTGTCTTTGGGGAACATCACCTTCAGCAGGAATCAACAGGTGGATGCATCCTACCCAAGTGCACCTAACAATGCCAGGTACCTAGCTGGAGGTCTCAAATTTGGTTTCCTTGACTCTGGGACCACCAACAAGCTATGATGGCCAGATGAGGCATGAAGAGAGGGCCAGAGCAGACATGCCAAACCCCCAGCTCCAGACCCATCCTCCTCCATTCACTTCTCTGTGCCTGCTGCTGTCTGAGCTGTGAGGAGGAGGAGGTGTGGAAGAAGGTGGGTGGTGGGGTGGGGGAAAAGGATGTGGTCCAAAGTCCTGTTTGACTGCAAGTTTGCATGGTCTGGATCACTCCTTTCAAAACTATGTCTCCCTGATCTTCTCACCACGGCAGAATGTCCTTCCACGACGAACATGGGTGATTTTGGGCCAGGCACCTGGCCTTTCACTTGAAATGCCTCCCAGAAACCAGTATAGACCATTGGGCAAACTAAGAAGCTCATAAGTACTTTTCACCACCACTGTACCTCCTGGCCGCTTGTCCTATTCTGCATTTTAAGCCCAGAATTTCTTCTTTCCTTTTCCAGTTTGCTGTATCCAACTTTCCAACTTTTTTTTTTTTTTTTTTGTGTCCAGACATTTCATGCCCTGGGCCTTTTTGTTCCTCAGCTGTTGAATAGCATGAGAAGCTCAGAGGAGAAGAAAACATCCCACAGGGCCATCCTGACCCACTTTAGCAGAGTGGCTGAGTAGCTGTGGCAGGACTGAGCACCAGCGGCGAGCAGAGATACCAGGGGTACCCGGGCTTGCAGGGAGGGATCACGCCCAGGGCAGGAGCACCATCTCCCGGTGAAGGGATTTATAGCAGCAAGCCTCCGCGTCAGGTGTTTCGCGACGCGCAGATGAAATGTGAAGGCATTTGCAGTTTGGAAAACGCTCACTCTGGTTTCTCTCCCCTTAGGCTGTGAAACACATGGAAAAGCAATCCAGTACAAGCGGGTACTGTAGATAAGAAAGGGAGGTGGAAAACCGGCTGTGACTAGGAACACATTATGTGGGTACATCCCACAAAGCCTGCAGTCCCTGCACATTTATTTAGTGCTCGCACTAAAGTTTAAGACATCTTTCTCGGCAGTGAGAGCCGCATGTACAAAGCCACTGACACACATTACTGGGTGGGATGTCAAATGCCCTATTAGCACAGACCTTGAATTCCTACTACATTACAGTGCCATGTGTTCACAACTGTCTGGCCACAGCTCTTCACACAGACTGCGAGCTGGTGTGGGTTGTGCTGACATCAGTATTTAAGCAATATAAGTTTCTGCCTTTCATATCTGATACAGGCCCACTTGCCTGCTCCTGTCCACTCAAACACTCACATGCAGGTTCATGCACCTAAGACCATCTCAGATGCTTAAATGTGAGCATCTGGTACTACCTGAGAAATCCACACCTAAGAAAAGAATGGGGCTTTCCTACACTGTCTACCTCCTCTACCAGCACCATATGGATTTTCTGGGTGCCCTGCAGCCTGCAGAGAGACACCAGGTGCCTATTTTAGCGCCTGCACAAAGCACATTTCCTTATGAGAAGATAATCAGATTTTAGCAGGAAAAAATATGTAATATAGGGCTTACCAATACTGATAAAATCTTTGAAGACCCTGCCACTGTGTGGGTCACTTCAGCAGTTTATGGGGAGTTCTGCCTTTTTCTGTGGTTCACACACTGGTCCCACCAGCTTAGTAAGTCAAAATATGCTATTTTGGGGTCCTCACTCCATGGCCAGAAGAAAAGCACAGCTGAAAATTATTTGATATGATGGGCTTCTGTATGAAACAAAATGATTGTCTGCCAGGCAGCTGCTGGTATGCATTTGGAACAGGGAGGTGTTAAATTCCACTTCTATCCTTTCTGCAGGGCTTCATCCTGCAGCATAGACTGAGCTGACAGTTTTAATAAGAGCCAAAGGCACAAGGACAATTAAAAGTCTTCCTGGACCTTGATTTAATGATGTGGAAACTGCAAGTGAACCCAGCCCTGAATCTTCTCAGTAGTATTTTCTTCTTTACAGTGAAGGCTTGTGGATACAGCATTTACAAGACAGGCTGTGAATGTAAAAACTCGACCTGAGAGGTCTCCAGGTAGACATAATTGTAGAGTAGAGCTAGCCACTTAGGCTACATAGATGCAGATAAATTAAATGTTTGTAAGACCACCCTTTGGCACCAAGGTCAAGTGCTGTGAATCCGCCCAATCCACATGGCTGGACTCCTGTAGCCTCCAAGGCCAATGACCATGTACAGGCCATCATTTGAGAATGGTCCCTCACCTGTGTTAACAACCAAACTGTCCCCAGGAGCCTTTCAACAGAGCCCTAGGCTGAAGACATACCAGGGATATCACTATTGACAACTTGACAATGATGACATTGCTCCCTGGCATTATTTAGTTTACTTGTATAAATGGAGTGCTGGAGGCCCTGGAGACCAGGGCAGGGTAGCTAATGGCTTGTATGTAGGAAACCTAGCTCATTGTAAAAATTATCCATACTCTTGCTTTTATTCCTTCAAAAGCTTATTCCAGCAACATCTGGGTGAACCTTAGCTATGCAAAAAACAGCAGCAGCAGAAAGTCCAGGCTTTTGGTATTTAGTGAGTAGCTGAGAAGTTGGCAACAAGAGCAATGAAGAGCACTATCTTGGAGATGGACCTATGCCATCACTGGCTGGAACTTTGGGACAGCCACACTCTCTCACATTTTAGTTCTTCCCTCTCTGTAGTAATGGGTCCCTGCTCTTGCAAGCAGTTTGGGCAAAGGATTAAAGAAATACTATAGATACTATAGGTGTACTTCCAACCTTGCACAGAGTCAGTAAGCACGTTCCTGATGGGTTCTCAGGAAGGAAGAGCACTTTCCATGAAATCAGTTTTTTCCATGATTCCTGGGTCTCTCTTTCTGCTTCCTTGCTCAGCACACTACTTCCCTGACCAACTCACCTGACTCAGTTATGCTTGGGTAGCATTTATCATTCTGGTTTTGTAATTGTAGCTTTGAACACCTGAGTGACTGATTTCAGCAGATGCTCCAATCACATGAAGAGGAAATGGATACAGCTGGTTGTAGGACCAGCTAGAACAACGTGATCTCTCAAGGATGGTCTCTTGAGGAGAATTCAATTCCATTCTCTTCAGCCTGACTGTTTCTCTCACCAGGTGGTGGTTGCTACTTCTTGCATTACAGAAAGCTGATAAATTGAGAAAATCATCCAAATTGTGTGCTATGCCATTGTACCATAAATGCCTACATCTACCTCTAAAGCTGTGTTTTCCTCAAGGACAATCATCCATTTCTATGAAATCTCCAACACCCATACAATATCATTTTAGTAGTTACTGGTTTGGAGAAGTGTAATAAAGAAGCATTTAGAATGGATTCATTTCACTTGATCTACAATGTCAATGTAAGATTTGCTAGACATGCATCAGCTGTACCATTCATTAAGCTCCAGAGATGGTAGTGACTTGATTTTCAATTACTGTAGTAAGTGTATATATATTTAATGCACATGAGGGCATCAGTATGGTGACACTTGCTTCTAAGGTCATGAATTTCAACCATTTAGGCCTCATTCCATTGCCTAGACACAGACACTGTACACTTAAATGTACCAGAGATCTAAGACATCTGCCTGGTGATGTAAGCCTGCAGCCCTCTAGAGCAGCAGCTGGAAGCCATGTGGGATACACCAAGGTCTCTTCAATGGCACTAAACCATAGCTGAACAGCTGAATTAAGACCTGAACACCTAAGCTAGTTGCTATATTCCCCCACCAGCCACTGGAGAAAAGTAGGAAATTTTAGGGCATAAATCATCATCAAATGAGCTCCTGAAACAGATTAGTGCTTCCAAAAATGTGTCCCATGTCTCTCCTGACTGCAAGGCCAGTCTATCAGATCAGCACAGAGGAAGATGCTGAACAGATCAAAATCTGATTTTAAGCAAGGATAATCTCACTGTGTGTAACTGGATAGGCAAACTGTCACTGCTTTATAACACCTTTACAATACCTTCATTAAAACCCACAAATTTCAGAAGCCCATGTCCATGACCTGTTGAAACCTAGAGTCTGACTGCCAGCCACTTTCTAAGTAAGAATTAGAGCACCTGACTTGAAATGTTTGTTGCAAAACAACATTGGTTTTGTGAGCAAAACTCAGCTCCTCAATTACATAGCATTGACCTGGAAAGATATTCACCTTCCTACTGCGGCTATATGTGAAGAACTGATTGACAAGATAGGTTGTACTGGTTGTGCTGTGAGACAGAGGCATACTTACAGATCTCCGTGGACAACTGGGTAATTCTGGCTTACTGTCACCAAGGAATGGTTGGGTCACTGCAATCTGTCTGTCATAGCATCTGCCAAAATGGTTATCTTGAATTGAAAACAGAGCAGCAGAACTAATGCAACTCAGTCTAACAAAAAAATCTGTATTGTTCTTCCCTTATACTTCCGTCCCACACTGGAGGTGCACAAGAAGCAACTGATCTACTGGCAAGCCAAATCAAACAGGTTTCTGCTTCAGGCTTTCTCTTAGGGGGACACAAATGCCGACCTCTCACATATTGAGCTGCCAGATGTTACAATAGTTGGAAGGGCTAAAAGTTGTCCAGCCAGCTCGTCTTTTGTTGTATTTGGTTAAAATTGGCCATCGGGTTATTACAATGTTATTAGGTTGGGAGCAGACAGCTAGACTGGCAGATACATGGAGTGGCAGACAGAGAATTGCATATACCTTCTTTTTTTAGGAAGAGATGCTGAAGAATAACATACTAACACCCTCTTGCCTCCCAGCCCTTTCCTTGCTAATTCAGAAAGTCACAATTTTTCCAATTGGGAGAATTTCAGTGAGGTCCAGAATCACTCATAAAATGAGGAATTGTTCCAACAATGTCCCAGAAATGTTTCCTCATTTTAAGAAGAAATCAGGAACAAAAACTATCCAGTTCTAACTTGACTGGCTCAAACTGCGTTGTGATGAGTAGTTCACCAAAGGAGCCTGCATGTCCATGAACCTCAGTCTTTCTTACTCCTGCAAGCAGGATCTTCATAAAGGGACTCATCTCCACGTGTTGCAAAGGTAATGAGCAACCAGGAGTAAGCACCAAAGCCAAGCAGACCTTGGGCTCTTGTTTATCTCCAACCAAATAAATTAGCATGGACATAAACACCTCCAGAGCTTATTTAGTGTGAGTGAGGGAAATCAAGGTAAAGTCCTTGGGCAACAGCTTAGGTCAGATGTGTGGTGAAGAGGCACTTGAAAAGCTTGGCAACATATTTGGGAGTTTACCTGGAAACTTGTGCAATCACTGACCCTTCATATTTCCTTTGTCTGGGGAGATACTCATTTCATTGCATCTGTGTAAAGGGTCAACTACTCAAATCCCACCATTTCTTTGGGAGGGAATGGAGGGGAAGGCTGCTGTATCTCTCTACTGTAGATGTGATTTTTTAGTAATACAGACAATTTTCTGTATTTTAAGACTTGGTTTTAGTCAACTGGAGCAAACTGAGAAATCTCATCTTTTCTTCCTTGCTGGCTACCATGAAACTTATCCATGATTTACCTAGGACCCCCAGACTTGAGAGGTGGAATTTGAATTCCAGAGTTGCAGCAGGTCAAGAACTAAGTTTGTCTTTCAGCAGGGATTACCTGTCATTTCTACTAGACTATTCCTGACATGTAGTTCACCATGTTACAAGTTAACTGTTTAAAGGGGGGAAGGCATGAAGCATAACGAAGAACGGCTATATAAGTCTCCTTCCTTCTCACCAGAATAAATCTATCTTGAGTTTAGGAGGTGTGTAGATTAAAAGACTGCCTTGACAAGCTATCAACAGCCTTACCACATCATATAACAAGACTGAACTTTAAATCTACTATTTTGGCTACCTTTGAAACTCACAGAGAAGCCCAGTCCTAACATAAAATCTCCTAGTGGTTCACATCTGGGTTTTGTAATTGTCATCTGAAAACAAGTAGTGTTAGGAGTGGTAAGTGATTGGCCACCTCACTGGAATCGCATTACTCTGGTGCAGCTTTTTTCAGTAATTCAATAATGTTGTATTTCTCCCAATATGAATCAAGACTAAAAAAAAGTTTTATGTTCAGCTCTTCAACTGTGTTTTCATAGCAGATTTGGTTTGGTTTTAAATATGTTCCTCTGCTCTTGCTTTTGCTCTCCTCCCCATTTTATTTACTATACCCTAAGCAGGGCTCTGATTTCTTCTCATCCAGCCATGATTACAGACAAAGTCCTCTGCCAGAGTATCAAAAATTGGTGAACAATTCCCCCTGGACTTATAAACTCAATGCTGTTTACCTGCTGTCTTGGGGGAGATGAAAAGCAAATCCATGGGCTGCCAAGAATCACACCCAGGCAGAGATGCAGTACTGTGAGAGCTGGTCGCTGCTCAGCGTACAGGAGACAGAAGTGACCCTGGGATGAGTTCATGGGGTCACACCTAAGCCCTGACGGAGACCCCCATCCACTTGTGCCCTCATGGGGAACAGAGAAGGGATTAAACTGTAGGGCTGCATTACATTTACATCAAACTGAACAAACAGACCCCAGCCACAAATCACTCAGTATTTTAACAGGCCTTGGGAGGGTTTTCTTCCTTACTTTAACCCTTTATGGGAACTCAGAACCTGCAGAAGATGGCTGGTGGGCAGTTCTTCAGCACATGTGGCAGAAGGCTACCTGGTACAAACATGCTTTTTCCATGTCCCAACCAGGGCTGAAGGGACAAGGACAACTGTTCCCTTCATTTCTCAGTCCTGGAGTCTCCACAACAGCTGCCCTCCAATGCACTCCTCACCACCAGTGTTTCCCATTGCCTGCTCACCAAAAGGTCCCAAATTTAGCACTAAGTCATTCCCCAAGGAGGCTAGGACTTGGCTGTCAGTTATATCACAGGCATTGGATCATGAGCTCTGCAGAGGACCTGGCTACCTCACAGGCATCACACCATAAGCTATGCAGCTGCCAAGCCATCTGAGCTTGCCCAAGGCCTTGCAAACTTCTTTCACGTGTTTTTTAGGTTGCCACAGGAAGGGCCAATGGGACAGCTTTTGAGTCATATTTGGCAAAGGAGAGCAAATGTGTTTGTGTCCCTTTCTGAGTACTGGGAGGGAGATACTTGCTGTATCTCCACCATTTATCCCTGTATTTCCTTGCCTGCTCTGCCCCAATGGATGAAGAATGTATGATCAATCATCTGGCAGAAAAACCCCATGCTAATGTAGGGAGAGGCCACAGAGAACAGGGTCACGGGAGCCTACAGCTTCTGCTGTAGGCCACTGATTTCTAACCTTCACCATGTTTTTGCTCTCTTTTTTTTTTCATCCTACTTCCACTTGGTCCCCTATAACCCCTTTTCATGCTGAGGCAGGTGGCTGAGAGCTCCTCTGGGCTATGCGTCAGTGAAAGGTTCTTAGTTTAGCTATTGGGAGTAAAACTGCACATAAAATGTAAATACAAATATCAGTCCTAACTTCAGATGTGGTCATATCACTGTCCAGCTTCAGCTCTGTTGAAAATCCCAGTGTAACTGGTCCCAGATTCAGGGTTTGAGCATAAACTGAGGGTTAGGCTGGTGTCTGCGGGATTGCCTGCGCAAGCAAGCGGTGCCAGACAGGAGCGGGGCAGCAGACTCCACGGGGTGACACACAGCTGGAGAGAGCAGGTAGCATCAGCAACCGGTTCCGGGTCTATAGCTTGTATTTGAGTGCTCTCTAGTGGTCAGAGAAATTAATCCAGAGGCAAGCACAGCTGATGCTCACTCTCCCTGAGCCAGGCTGGACTGGGCTTTGAGCAACCTGGTCTTGTGGAAGGTGTTCCTACCCATGGCAGGAGGGTGAACTGTATGACCTTTAAGGTCCCTTCCAACCCAAACATTTTATGATTCTATGAAGTCACCCTCCCCTGCCTGCCTGATTGGGTCTGTAATATCTACACACGTAAGTGTCTGGGAGCAAGGAGTTGGAAGGCGCTTCAGAGCAGGATCTCCCTGATCTGCGACCTGCAGAGCAGAGGTCTGATACGGGAGCGCTGCGGGATGCTTTTATCCCACAAGGAGGGGATGCACTCCTTGTGCACCAGGCAACATCCCAAGCCCTTCGCTGTTATACGGCCTGTCAGTACTTCTCCTTGTGCTGGAGGAAACCGCTGCAGTGCCTGCGTGTGCAGTCAGCAGGTAGGCAAGCAGCTAGGTGCTGCGGAAGGAGAGTCGATACGGGGCTTGGAAGTGTTTTGGTACCATAGAGAACAGAGAGCCGAGTGTCAATTAGTGCAGCTTGTGCGCCAAAAGAGTCATCCGTCGAGGTAGTCGTGGCCGAGTGGTTAAGGCGATGGACTAGAAATCCATTGGGGTCTCCCCGCGCAGGTTCGAATCCTGCCGACTACGATCGCAGCTGTGTTTTTCTCACCAGGACAAGCTCATCCCCACGTTTTGCACCGAGGCCGCTCGCCGGCAGACATCCGGCCGAGCGCCCGCTGCCAGCCCGAGGAAAAGGAGGCGGGACCCCTTGACAGCCGGACGCGGCCTCTCCTCCAGGAACGGCGCCTCTTCCCCGCGCCATGCAGCACAGCACGGCTCCCGCTGTGCTGGTCACCACCAGGTACCGGGAGGGGTCGGAGGAAGAGGGCAACGACCCCTCCGCCAGACTCAACTTCGCCTCAGCAGCTATGGGCGCTGCTGCCGCTGGGCCGATCGCCGCGGCCTTCCTTTTACGGGGCACGGCCCGCGCAGCCGCTGCCACGACACCGTCCGGGGAGCGGAAGGGAAGGGAAGAGAAGGGAACAGACCCCGGGGCGGCTGCTGAGGGGAGGCCAAAGGGCGGAGGCTGCTGAGGCGAGGTCGAGGTGGGTGGTGGGTTGCTGGTGCGGGATTTGCCCCCGGGACACTCTGGATATAGGCTGTTCCTGGAGTTTCTTGGCATTTCGCAGCCGGGAGAGATCACTGGTGTCTGTCCTGTCTTGTGTAACTACAGCCCTTTGGTCCCTTCCTCCTGTGGTAACTTGGGGTCGTTCCCGTCCGCATTGTTTAACACTGCAGCGTGTGCTCCCACCCTCCAGAAACATCTCCTTGCCAGTGTTTCGAAGTGGGTCAGAACGAATTAGAATTCATTCTGAAGCGCACACCAGCATTTTTGAGACATCGGGGCTTGGCAGCAACCTGGTCTAGTGGAAGAGGTCTCTGCCCATGGCAGGGGAGTTGGAACCGGATGAGCTTTAAGGTCGCTTCCAACCCAAACCATTCAATGATTCTATAATGTCATTGGTGCTTTTGGCTGACCTCTATTCCCCACCACTATGCCCTGCACCCCAGTCCTTATGTCCTCTGAGCCATAGGGAGTCTGTCTGGATTGAGGTTGGGCCAGCAAAAGGCAAAATAAGTTTACTCTGTTTTCCTGCCTTCTTGAAACCATGCACTGGGTGGTTGCACAGATGCTGTTTTCAGTTGCATTAAACTTTTAAAACCTGTATTTTCCTACATGTGGTGAATGAAGCCTCAAGAGAAATGCCTGAAGAAGAAAATGCTTGCGTCAGTCTTTATGGGATAGAGATATCTCATTTTTTTTCTTTTTTACCCCCAAAAGAAATTTGACCACATGAAAGTGGTTCCCTATCAGATGCAACGTAAGAAGCAGAAGTGTTGATTGAGCAAAGTCCTAACTCTTGCACCTACCTTCTAGGACATAAGTAGCAGCTATTTCAATCACATTAACTTCAAAGCCATTATTTTAATACTTAAATATTTGGCTGTATCAGGACCTGACTTCCGTTGGAGCAGTGGCCTTGAACCTTCAAACATATCTAACTTAACTCACATGTTTTGTATGACTGACTTTATATTAAGTTTAGCCTTGGACATGGAAATCTGAACACCTGGATTTATTTTGCAGTCAATAGACTTTACCAGTTGCAAATTGTCCCACTCATATTGGAATGTTTCCAGTGATAAAAGTGGATAGATAACATATGTGTGGGATTAAGGCTTTAGCAAGTGAGTATCTTTTCTAACTTGTGAGATAAGATAGTTGTATAGTTGTGACGTTTTCACTCTGTAGGTACTGATTCTGGGAATAGGATTCCTTGTTGCTATGGAAATTTATATAATCTGCATACTTGTAGTTAGAATATACAAAGAAATTAAAATGTTTGCTGGCTAATTTGTATCTGATACTTTGCCTTCTCTTAACAAATAAGATGGCTGTACAAGTTTTTTCTCCTTTTACTATGGCCTGGGTTGTCATAGTTTCTTCCCCTTTGGGCAGAGGTTGCTGGAGCTGGCTGCTGCTGATAGGGCTAAGTTTATTGAGGCAGAAAGTGCAGAGTCTGCTCTCCTGGCCACACAGACACTGGAATAAAGTTTCTCTGGTCACAACACTTACATCTCTTGCTTTGCTTTCTTCCTTGCAATGGCTGCTTTTTCCCCCTCACTCATCTTGGCCTTTCAGCACAGAAAGCAGATTAAAGCGTAAAGCCTCTATGTTATATGCAGATCAAAAGACAGGAGTGAAAAACTGTGGCTCTGTGCACACTGTTCATCTGACCTTTATATAGTTCCTGCTTCCTTTGTCCCATGCTGATCCTGCATGATCTGATTGTGCTAGCACAGGGTTACTGGTATGAATGGTCTCCTTGTAGTCAGGTGAAGTGGAAAGTTAATCACATGCCCGAGTCTTCCCTGAGCTGCCTGTATTGTAGTCAAAAGCTGAGAGTTACACAAGCTAGATTTAAATACAGAATAGAGGCAGTAAACCTGTGTGTCCAGTTTAAATAACCAACTTACTCCTTTTGCTTTTTTTGTAAAGCTACTAGTGTAAAAATAATTGTGTTTGATATTGTGTAAAAATAATTGTGTTTGGGACTGCTTATTTTGAAACTAAGGCATTACAAGAACTAGTGTGCACTTTGGTATTACACTGTATCTGCCTCATCCTCCCTCCTTTCTGTTAATTTAAAATTATTTTTATGCTTAAAAACCATACAATCCTGTTGCTATGGAAGAGATAATAGGGGTGGGTTTCCTGTAAGAGATGATAATTAAAGTGATTACAGGCCTGAAGCGAACAAACAAAAATGTAGCTGTTCCCCCTCCCTCTAATTGCTTTCTATTACAGTCATTTTAGCTCAGACTTTTAAGTTTAAAAGAAAAACCCTGGGTGTAGAGAAGGTACTTATTAACTTCATGACATTTTTAGACTCTGATGCAGCAGCTCTCACAGTGAAGTCATGTCATCTCGGAACATCTATACATGGTTGGCATTTTAAGCTAAGTAAAGCCACTCAGGAAGGATGGTTTACTGATGTTTTTTTCTTTTATTTACATCAGAGGTGAAAAGCAGCTTAATCTGTCTTTTATACTCTTTGGCTGTGTTAGCAGAAGTAAGTCACTTCTGAGTACCATCCAAGAGATCTTTTGGCTGCAGTCATAGCTGCAGTCACAATTTCTGAGTGACTACTGAAAAGCGTTCCTTTTGTTGCAGGTATATTCTAAAAAACCTAGATCCAGCTGATTTTACTGGCAGGTGTCCTTTGAGTCTGTGTTTTGGATGCCACTGAAGGAGACAACACTCCAGATAATGACTGTTACTTATGGGTTCGACAGACTGCTGTGTGAAAGCCAGACACCTCTGTATTTATACATAAACACCATTGACTCTGTTTAGAGCCCAGCAATGTGTAACTGAGAACAAAATTTTGACTAATAGTGTAAAGTCAAGTCTTTGACTGGCATCAAAAAATAGAATCAGAGCAAACAGGGTCACTTTTAGATACCTAGTATAAAATCCTGATAATGGTACAGCTATTGTTAAAGCCCTGATGTTTTAAATATGGCTTGCAAAGAGGATTGGGTACAAAATTTGGCCTGTGCCCTTGTTTGCTGCTCTCTGATCTATAGAGAACTCTCAAGATATTCTCTTTAAAAAGCTTTTTACTCAGTTTTGCATGGGAGATTCAGAGGTTGACTTCTTGGGAAAACTCAAGTTTCAAAAGAACTGGTCAAGTTTTGACATGATGAGAGGAGTCTTTTGAAACTTTCTTTGAAACCAGATTGTTTTAACCTCTTTAAAGTGTACTTCAAGCTCATACGCCTCATGTATCCTTAGATGAAAGGGCATCTGTGCTAATGAGTCTAAACTTCCTGAAGGAAGAGGCAAGAATTCCACATGACACCTCTGCAATCCATAGGAAGTCCAGGGAAGATGGGATTTGACATTCCCTGTACAGCCAAGGTTAAAAATAAAGAGCAGGAAAAACATTTAATGAAAAGAATTATATTTTTTTTTTAGTCATGCTTTTAAAATGCTTTTAAAAAACATTCACTCACATATAGGAAGGATGCAATTGGAGACGTATTCAGTGTTTTCACTGCTTATGAAAAGACAGGTTTTTTTGTTTCCAGTAGGATTTTCTGTGGGAAATCTCAGGTACTTTAGCTAGCATGGCCTTTCTGCTATTTAGCAACAACCACTGTCCATCAGACAGTCAAAATGAGAAGGCATCTTCAAGAGATCATGTATTCCTTTAACTTGCTCAGTCCTGATAGGTTTGTTGAAATGGGAGTCTTTCCACTGACTTTCTTGAGCTTTGAACTAGATCCTCAGGGAGTCTTTGTGCCAGTGCCTGAACTCTGCTTTTTTTTTCTTCCCTAGGCAAATTCAGAATACACACACGGGGTTGGATTTGTCAGTGCCAGAATACCAGGAAATCCATGGGAAGATGATGTCTGGCCACGTAGAGTATCACATTGTCGTTGTTACACGACTGGCTGCCTTCAAATCAGCAAAGCACAAGCCTGAAGATGTAGTTCAATTTATGGTAAATGTTTAATCAGTGCTGTGTCAGTGATCACTTTCTTAATCAGCTTTGATTATTTTGATCCTGATGTAGCAGATACTTTGTCATCACAGCCTCCCTCGGTCAAGGTCCTTGATAGGACAACACAGTCTGTACCATTACTGCAATAGCAGTATTATACATATATTAATTGAACTTTTTATTCCAGGAGGTCAAAGCAGCAATGACTGTTGTTGCCTTTAAGGCATTTTGCATTATGGGTCAACAGATAGAAACCAATTGAGATTTTATAAGTCCTGCTACGAAATTAATTTCTCTGATATATATATCAGCAATAGGACTTGATGCATAAACATGAAATAAATAATAATTTACTCAAGAATTTACTTGAAGGGAGAGAGAACCATGTGGGGCAATAAGAGGAATTAACCTTACAGTAGGTTAGCCTTGATCTGCTAGCCTTGATGTGGTTTTTAAAATCCTTACTAAGAGAGTTTTACAAGACAATGTTTGTATGAAACACTACTGAGTCGGATTGTGTTTTCCATGACATCTGCAGAGTAAAGGTTTGAAAGCATAGCACAGGAGATTCATTTCACCCGTTTTAAGTCATCTATAGCATGTGCATGTCCACTTATGCTGTCTTACCTGGGACTGTATATTGAGTTGATGGAAAAAGGTGCATTTAGAATCATAGAATAGTTAGGGTTGGAAAGGACCTTAAGATCATATAGTTCCAACCCCCCTGCCATGGGCAGGGACA
>WYDI02006489.1:0-37331 GCA_009867235.2 Psittacus erithacus
TCAGAAAGTCCTTGATCAGAGTAAACATTACTGAGCAGCAACTAAAAACATCGGTGTTATCAGCGCTGTTCCCAGGCAGAAAGTCAAAACCACAGCACTGCACCAGCTACTGAGAAGGAGAAAAATGGCTGCTACTGCTGAACCCAGGACACTTTTTTACTGGGAAAAAAAAAATAGCCACACAAAGAAACAAAATAATTAAGATTAATATTTTTCAGTCACCTTTTTTTTAGCTGCATATACACACACGCAGATACAGAATGTAAACCTCTATCTATTGGAAATATCTATCAGGGCATATCAGATATTTTCAGTCAACATTATCATGGTTCATCACTGATGAGATGGGAAACAAATTAAACTTGAGAAAAGCATAAAATCATAAACTTGATTTTGATCTCAAAAGTACAACTTCAAACCCAGTCTTTTTAAATTGATAGTCATTTACTCTAAATTTATACCATTTTAGTGGATCTTTAAGGACTGATTACTACTGCAGCTAATTACTCAGATTGGAATTATCAAGATGCACTAAATTTGGCAGGATGAAGTAGTCCAGTCTTGGTTTGGCAAGAGATTGGGCTCTAGAGTGGAGTTAATGTAAGCAAATACCACTCAGACTTTAATTCTTTTGCTGTTTAACTTTCTCCTTCTTCTCAATGAAGCGAAGCCACTTTAAGCAAAAGAGGAAGAACGAGTGCCTGAATGAGTTTTTTGAGAGCCATAACAGATGCATGCAACAAAATGGAGTTTTGTCCAAAGAATTACTTTGTTGTCAGATTGGAAATGAATTTATTGCCTCTATAAAAAGTCTCCGGGTTGTTTTAAGCCAATATGTAACAAGTTATACCTTCCAAAAGCTTAGACTGCCAGAACAATGGACAGATTTCACAGCAGTTAAATTTCAAAAGCTGCAAAAATAATGTGTTTAAGAAATATATCTAAATCTACCTATCAGCTTTGAGATAAGAAAGGAATAACTGAACATGTACAGTCCATGCTGCCTACATGTACAACATTTCACAAGGTGTTTTTATCAGATGGTGATGTTTTGGAAGAAAAGGAGCTGATAAGAGAAAATGGATGAGACTTATTTCCTTGTTTTAATGGTGAGAAGACTTCAGACAGCAAAATAACATTGCAAGCCAAACTCAAACTCTCTGGTGCTTTGCAGGCATGTAAAATAAAGTAGACGACAACTCCTGTCACTGCATGAGATGCAATAGAAGCAGACAAATAATCATGGAGCATGGACTGCTCCCATCCCTGCCTCTGGGTAGAGAATTCTATTCAAGATTTCTCTTTTGGGTCATTATCCAGATGGTAGATAGGGCCTTGGAAACACCAGTGACAAGAGCCAACATTTTTAGGAGCTAGGAGGCCATTAGGGATTTTTACTGGAAACATTTTGCAGAGAGTCTACAGAGCCAGGCTTGTACCTTTGAGATTAATGTGAGCTCAGTTACTGACTTCAGTGGAAGATCAGGCTGCTGGAGGAACTGAGAAACAGCCCTGTTCCTCCAAAACTCCAAGGATTTGGCAGTGTTTAATTTCTGAAACAGAAGGAAAATGGGATTTCCAAAAAATTAACTGAAAAGGTCTGTTTCCCTAAAAACAGAATTTCAAGGTACCCAGTTGGGTTTAGGCCTTTATTCTCTGCAATTTGAAGGTTTGCTCTCGTAGTTCAAGCAAGCAACCTGACTGCAAGAAAGCTTGAAATTCTGGTATGGGTAAAATGATTATTTCTTTCTAACTTATTTTCAGCAAGAAACACCCTCAAATAAAAACAGTATCTTAGCTGAATTATTTCTTAAATATATTTCACACCTAATGAAAGATTTTGTCAATGTAAATAAAAGGGTGTTTGAACATTTTTTGCTATCTTGAGTCTTCTAGTGAAATGTTACTTTTTTTTACCGCACATAATTAAATATCCAAAGCCTAACTGAACTTTCATACAGTCTCTGTATATAACAGAAAACATAAAATATGAAAGACTTAATCAGATTTTTTTTTCCTCCTGCATTCCCTAAACAAAATAGTTTGTCTCATTGTTCATTTTATTCTGTGAATCCAAAGGCTTGTGTGAGGAATTTAAGAAATCATAGGGAACTACTACAGGGCAAGCCAAGTTTAGGAAGGTGTGAGGTCTGAACAGTTTCCAAGTAATCCAGTTCTTTACAAGAACAGGCTAATATTTTTGCTGATGAAAAAGTTTGACATGATTGCATTGTGTTTCAAAAAAAACTAAACACAAAACAAAAGAACAAACCAACAAGTTCTTTTTTATTAAAATACAGGGCAGCATACAGGATCATCAAACATATTGATTAGGAATGCCTAATAATTAATACATTCAAAGTAATCAGAATCACTTGTAAACAGAAAGGTTACATTTGTATTGATATTTATGATTAATATTAACAATTACAGCCAAGGACAAGCTGTTGCTAACTCTGAGTAATGGGGAGAAACAGCATCGTCATCTTCTCTGGTCTCTTCTTTGATAAAGGTGGATGTGCATGTTACAAGAGATAAGTGCCACTCCTCAGACAGCACAGAGGGGACATAGCAGAAAGGTAGAAGCATGAGAACTGCCCTAACCCAGGGGCACTGCCCTGCTTTGGGGATTCACACCCAGGGTGCTCAGAGAGCTGGTTAAGCACAAGGCAGACAAAGAACAAAAGAGCCTTGAGCTATGACTACCAGGTATTTGCTGGTTAAGGAGCACTTGCAGCCTCCCACTAACACCATGGACCAAAAGGACATCACACAGTCTGTCTCTTTCACCTCAGCTGTGGCTGCTCTTTCCCTTGGAAAGTTCTCTGACAAATGCAGTTCTACTGCCTTTGCTGGCACAGCTTAACCTAGAGAAGTGGGACTGAAATATATCTTTTCATATGGAATCTGAGACGGCCTTTGGTAATTCTGAATCCTCCTATATTGTGGGAAAGTTTGAAGAGCAGCTCTGATAACTATGACATTGAATTTCTAAGAAGCCTATAACAGAAGTAAGGGAAATAAATATTAATTGTGGTATCTAAAGAAAAAGAACAAGAAGAAAATATCTGGAGAGCTTTTTTAGAGCATTTGGATAGAGGTGATCTGAGAACAGGATGATAAAAGAAGCAGCCAAATTTGTGACTAGGGACAGAGGTTAAAAGTTTCCTTTTAAAATACTTTTCAATTTCAGCTACAGCTTATAAGAGGTTTAAGGATTGGAGTGAATTCATGGAGCTCCAGCTGATTTCATTAGAGCTGCTCATGTGAGGAAAGTGAGCAGGATTTGGCCATAAAACAGAAAGGCCTTTGGCCTTGTTTTCATTGCCAAATATTTTTTAATTGATACTGCATGTAAACTCTGCCCTCTGCTAATACACTAAATAATCAATGTTATCCAAGCCCATGGCTCATTTTCTGCCTAAGATGTGATTTGTTTGTATCACTGCCACAGGGATGATGAGGGAGCGGGAAGGGGCTGTGCCGTTGGACTGCTCCTTCCTAAGGCGCTGTGTTTGTGTTATTCCACATTCATTAACGGAGAGGTCGTAGCCCTCTTAGCTATAGTCCCCTGGTAAATCCCCACCCAGATGTAATCCCCTGCACCTTGAAGAAGATGGGATTCTTCTGTTTTTTCCAAACACTGCATTATGACCCTGCAACTACCAGCCAGCTTTAAAGACAGGCTAAATAACCAAATCCTTACAAATTACATGTGACCTTTGGAAATCTACCTAATTAGGGAGAATGTAGTCCAGGGCTTGGAAACCCACAATATCCTGAAGAGAAATGGGGAATACTTTAGGTATCCTAGCCGATTTTGGTAAATTGTTGTATAAAGTCCAAGACAAATTTGTGATTTAACGGGTATTTTGCTCAACCTTTTTGATTAATACTGTTGTTTTGCAGCATTAAAAGCTTACTAAGAAAACATGGTTAACTTCACTGCATAATGGAGAATTTTTAGCATACAAAACTCATGACTTAACATTAGTCTCTAAGTCAATTTCTGTTTCCCAGCATTGTCTGTTCTCTAATGGTATTCCTATATGTTATGAGACCAGATGTGTGAAAAAAGGTACCTTAATACTACACTCACATTTCAGAAGCTGTCCATACCATCTCTCAGTTGCACAATTGGTGGTGGTAGTCCTTAAAGCTGACTCAATATTTATCTTTTTGTGTACAGGAAATAGCAAAACTACTGAAGAAACTTACTGTAGCAAGTACTGACGATATCTAATGACTCATGAAAACAGAAGACTTTTCAGATTTCCCTCATTTGTCTTTCACTATTATTGACTAATTTCATAATATTTATATTGGTTTCACAGGTGGATCCAAAATCTAAGGAATTATAATATCAGAAAGCATTACTTTCAAATTTAACACAATCTCGTATCAAACAGAAGTGGTAGTGCTTTTCAAACATTTTGAATTAATTTGTTTTTTAAGCAAGTCAGATCTTAAAACACCCCAAATCACAGAATCACAGAATGATTGAGGTTGGAAAAGACTTCTGGAGATCATCTAGTCCTACGCCACCTGCTAAAGCACGTTCACGTAGGGCAGGTTGCACAGGATCGTGTCCAGAAGAGTTTTCTATATCTCCAGAGATATCATCATGCAGTGTCAGTGAAAAATGCCCAGACACCAACCAAAGCATTTTTCCTATAATAAGTCATCCTTGTAGCCAAAAATATACAGCTTGTTTCTTCTCTGTGACTTTCAGCCATTACAGCTTCATTATGTTTTTTAATTTCTACATTCAAAATATTATTCGCCCCCGCTTTGTGTTGCTCTTTGATAAGTAAAACAGACTGAGCTACTTGAGCTCCACACAATAACACCAGCTCTTTTTTGTTTTTTTAATCATTCTTCCATGAACACTTTGCAGTGAGAAACAGCTTGTTCCTCACTGAAGACCAGACACTTCAGAAACAGGACAGACGGGGTGGGATTTCTCTCACTAAAATTACAACCTAGATGATTCCCTGCAAGGTAGTCACACTAAGTTCTCATTACAGTCAGTGGGGAGAAAGAGCCTCTTTTCACGTCTGATTCACTTGATACTTTGTACATTTGAGATGATATAAATAATACCCCATTTGTAGATAACCACATCATTTCAAAAAATTCCTGTATTCCAGGAAGTGGTAGCATTAGTAATAGCTTCATATGCAAATTTCTTTATCCTATTCAATTTCTTCAGTTTATGTACTCAGCACTTGCATTTGCCTATTTGTCTAGAGTGTTCCCAGAAGCCTTCACATTCTGCTGTTCATCTTCCATAAACCAAAATCAGGATGCAATTTCCCATCTGTGTATATATGCTGTATCTCTCACCGTAGCATATGCATATTTATTATATATATCTATAGATAAAATGTATATAAATACATGTATGTGTGTATATATAATATTTTCACATACACATGTATTTATATTTGGAATATTTAATGTATTTGACATATTTTGCTTGACTTAGAGGACTGAGACAAGTAGCACCATTTCAGTGATTTTTAATTCACTGTTACTGCTTCCCCAGGCTTTTGTGTTATCTGCGCAATCTCCCTCATAATTTTAGGGTTTGTTGCAAGTCTCTTAATAAAATCAGTTAACAGCTAGAACTGGGGACATATACCTGGTAGAAACTAAACAGGGATTCCACATCTAGTGTTAAACTGGACTCTGATAGACCTCAAAACCTGACGCTTTACAATATGTTACATGTATGTTATTCCTAGATTGTTAATAGTAAATCTGCTATGTACACATTCAAATAGTTGAATTTAAAGATACTGCTGCAACAGTACTGCTAGCTACAGCAAATCCAGAAAAAAAAAAAAAAGAGACAGAACAGAAATATTTAATGAGGTGCGCTGTTTTCCACAAATAGCATCAGGGTAGTTGTATGATTTCATAAAACATTACAGGAATTATGGGCATTGGCCATAAAAAGAACTGCAATGAGTATAGTACAAGTCTACTTACTTCAGAGAACCAGTGCCAGACATAACTACTTGCCACTGTGAAAAGGGATTATATTTTTTCACGTATTTGAACATGTTTTACAAGGGCATGTAGTGATCGAACAATAGGGAATGGCTTTAAACGGACAGAGGGTAGATTTAGATTAGATGTTAGGAAGAAGTTCTTTCCTGTGAGGCTGATGAGGCACTGGAACAGGTTGCCCACAGAAGCTGCCCCATTCCTGGCAGTGTTCAAGGCTAGGTTGGATGGGGCTTTGAGCAACCTGGTTTAGTGGAAGGTGGCCCTACCCACGGCACGGGGGTGGAACTAGATAATCTTAAGGTCCCTTCCACCCCAAACCATTCTATGACTCTATATAATGCATACACATGCATAGGCAGACAAATACACGTTTTGTATATGTGAGTATGTGGACTGTATTTAAAATCTTTTAGCATGATTGCTCTCAGACTTTAGCTGAGGGCACAGAACCTCTCCTGAGTCAAGTCTGATACAGAAGACACTGATTTCCTCACCCTGTTTGTGGAGTATCTCGATTTTATATGGCTTGTACTGATACGGTTTATTAATAATAGTATAGCTCCTGTAGATTACATCCTCCAAATAAGGATGTATCCAACATGTTCATAGGTCTTCTGATTCCTTATGTGGGCAATCTAACAGCATTGGTGCATGAGACAGTCATATACAATATGCCCCGAAGAGAAGGTGTTCAGCCAATGTCTATTATTAGTTTCACTATGCTTTTATTATAGCAAGAAGAGTATTTTTAATTGCAATTAATTGCTAAAATATTAATAATTCCTCCAGAATCTAAACCAAGAAATTATTTAGAATAATCTTGTTAGTATTTCTTTCCTTAGAAACACCAATTAACCCAAACTGATAGAGTTTATCAGCAAGAGAAAATTCTGACAAATTTCCGTTAGTAATATTTGAGTTGTTTTTTGAAATTACCAAATGCTTTGTTACCATATTTTCTGAATAAGAGATTGTATTTTTTCCTGATTATTTCATTACTTATAGCAGCTAAGAAAAATATTTCAAACCTTGACATTTTAATATTCATCTCTGTGTGTGCATTTTAGATACAATACACATAAAACTATGAGAGTATGTCTGTGGTGAGTCAGATTAAAGGTGTCAAATAGCAAATCCTTAGGAGAGAGTATAAGAACACGCAAACAGTTCTGCTTCTTCAGAATACCTTCTGAAATGCAGGAATTTATTGCACAGTAACTACCAAATATTTAATAGGCACAGATGACTTTTCTTCTACAACATAATTTCTGATTTTGAAGATATGCAAACTTTCAGCTTCTACAGCATCTTATAATGAAACATTTCAAGTATAGCTGTGCATTTTGTATTACTTGCAAGCTTCAGTTCATGCTCCCAACACTTTTTTTCATTTGAAACAATTAATAATTGCCTATTTACCTTCTCAGCAGCTCTCATCATAGCAAGCCATACTCACTTCCTAAGCTGAAAACTGTATTTAATGTTTCTTACACAAAATCTGTTTTTTATCTTTTAATTTCAGTTCTTAAACACTTTTGACAGTCCAATTTTTCATCTTGGTTTAGTCTGGGAAAAATGTTTGAAATTAAAAAAAAAATTCTTTGGGGATGGGAAAATCATTTTCTGTCCATCCCTAACTTTCAATTTCATTTCACTATCAAGAACAAAGCATAGGAAATCCACAAACATATATAATGCATCTGGAAGGAGGTACTTCAACATAGAGAAAGAGTTAGACAATGAAATAAATTTACTCTCCCTACTTCCTCAGGTGATTTGCTGTCACACAGTCTTCTTCTATTTTATTTTCATTAAATGTATTCACCATTAAAAATTATTACCATCTGTTCCAGTTGTGCTCCAATTTGTAGTGCTATAAATTAGAAGTAGCTTTGCAGAAATCAATATGATGTTTGCTTTAGATTATAAATTTGGCTATATTCTACTGGTTTCATTCATGCCTGCTGGAACTTTATAAACAGTAAAGTCTATAGAAAAAATTGAGATAACCTCAGAAGTCAAGCCATTATCATGAGTCACAGGGTTTCCAAAGGGCATTAACATTTACGGACACCCAAAAAAAGGGGTGTAATTTTAGAAAATAGCACACGTCCAGAAGATGAGGTCATTTTCAGATGTTTTCTGTGTGCTTATTAAAGAAAACCAAAGATTTTTGAAAATCAAATGGTCTCATGCATTGATTGTGCAAGTTTACTTCTCTGGAGATACCAAAGCCTCTAACACCAGTAATCGACAGGATTCTAGATGTGTTATGTACCATCTGCATAAAAAGTTAAAGTTTTTATATTTCTTTACTTAAGGATGAAGTAAAATAAGATATCAGACAAAGCCAATTGGTTGAAAGAGAATACCCATAGGAAAATAGACTGTGAATAAAAGGGAATGTATATGCTTTCTCCTAATACCTTTAAACCAAGGATATGTGCTTCTCTGGAATCTGTTTCACCAGCAGTAGGTAAAAGATCAGTGTAGCAGCGACTGTTTAGTATGTAATTATGGCTGCTATATAAGACATTACACAGGAAGAGACACTGGCCCCTTCTGCCTTACCTTTTTTTTTTTCAACTTTGCGGGCTTACCCGTGTGATAAACTATCATGGATGTCTTTGTAGAATATGATGGATTGAAATGCACCTAAAATATGGAGCTGCAGACTGAATAACAAAAGCAAGAAAACTGCATATTAATGAGATGCACAAGAAAACTGGGGAAGAAACAAAAAATTTGGGCATGCGATTAACAATGGATAAACCAAAGAAATTATTAGTCAGCTACTATTTTTTAATTATGCTTAATACATCCACACTTATTTAAGAATATCAATTTTTGCTGTTGATTTAGGACTACAAGACAGTTACCATCAATTTATAAGACCTACAAAATCTAGCAATAAAATATATATGATCAAAGATGTTAGTGGTGGATGTAACTTTTCAGCCTTGCCAGATTTTGTGTGACAAAAAGTATTCAAGACAAAGACCAGCTCTGCAGTTGTTGTTAAGACTGGACAGATTGTGCCTGATACGTTTATACACTGTCTTCCTCTACAAGGTAAAAAATGCAATTTCCAGTAGTCCTATTAATCATCTGTCAAAAATGTTGCTATTACTCTATATAAAAAAGTAGCATATATTGCAGAAAAAAATATATTAAAAGATAATTGAGTAAGCAGTTTAATCAGAGACAGTGACAGTGATTTAACTGAGTCAACTGCCAAATAAGTTAATTAAGTTTCTACTGTGAAGCTCCAGAGAGAGCAGGAGAAATAGTTTCCCAAAATACTGGGGGAAAGTGTGTATTGTTAGAATGAGTATGCAAGGAAAGTTTTCATTCTGTCTAGTATTTCAAACACAACTCCAATCTTCCAGTTACGCTTAGCTATAATACTTGCTCTTTCTCAATTGGAAGGGACTCATCCTTTCCACTTAAAAAGCCTCTGAGAGTCACATCTGATAGCTTTCTTTCAGTTGTCTCAGTTCCTGAAAGCTTCTCTCTGGTCTTCACAAATGAATTAGTTTCATATTTATTTGTAATGATATATTCCTGAGTACGGAAGGATTACAAAAGAAAGTACAACGGTATGTGTTTGACAATATAGCAAGCTAAGGAGAGAGGTTGGCATCATGGAGTTGAAGTGGGGGAAAAAAGGAGACACTATCTTGTGGGCAAGTGGTAGATAGATCACTTAAGATAGGACAGGACTGCAAAATACTATGATCACAAAGACAAAATCTTATGCTTGCTTCAGTAGATAGGAGACATGAAACAAATAGACTGAGAAAATTATTTTTGCTGTAGTCTCCTGGTTGACATGAGGAGGAAAAAAGGTTGATCGAATGTTACCTTGTTTGAAGAGCCTCCATCTTTGACATCCAGTGATTTTTCACATCTGCCAGACAACAAAAAAAAAAATACAGTTAATTCCTGATGTGCAAAATAGCAGGTTTTATGGCGATCAGTTTTACTTTGACTCTTGTCTTCATACTTATCCACCTACATCTGTCTTAAACTAAGGTTACAAGCCCTTTTTGTATTTTATGTGTGCTCCACCAGGGAAAAACAACAGTCTAGCCCACAAACAAGATTCTTTGGTACTACAGTTAAGCAAGTAATAAAATTAACATCCTTTATCACATAAAAATTTTGATGACCTGTTGGTATGAGACGTGTATCCATCTCTCAAGACATAATATAAAATCACAGAATCACAGAATGGTTTGGGTTGGAAGGGACCTTAAAGATCATCTAACTCCAACCCCCTTGCCATGGGCACCTTCAACTAGACCAGGGTGCTCAAAGCCCCATCCAACCTGGCCTTGAGCACTTCCAGGGATGGGGCAGCCACAGCTTCTCTAAGCACCCTGTGCCAGAGCCTCACCAGCCCCACAGGAAAGAGCTTCATCCTAATATGTAATCTAAATCTACACTCTTTCAGTTTAAAGCCATTCCCCCTTGTCTTATCACTATTTGATCTTATAAAAAGTCCTGCATAAGTTCAAAGATCCATTTGGCAAAATATGCATCACTATAAACACACCAATACGGATATCAATTAGAAATGCTAGAGATCCCAGGAAAGTTACTGCTACTGGAAACACACCTTAGACTTAATTTTTTTTGTTTGGCTTGGTTTGGTTTTGGTTTGTTTTGCTTTGGTTTTGTTTTTTTCAGAATTCAGTGATACTCTATAAATTCAGAATATAATTACTTTGATATTTAAAGGCCAAATGAAATGGATGCCATCGAAGCCATTGAAGGGATGTGAGGAGAGAAAACTCAGATCCCTGCTGTGTGTCAGAGAAATCTCAGATGAAAATCTTGCCTATTTGCATTCAGGAAAAAGTCTTTTTAAAAGTCAGATGTAGAAGCCTTACCCCAGCCTGGAAAACTCAGTTTCTCCTTTCATGTGGTGTTGTTCCCATGATGTCTTCACCAGATGTTTTTCTTGCAGAGTACTGGACCACAAGCCAACTGTGAAGTTCTGAAAGATGCCATCCTTTGGCTGGCTTTTCTCTCTGCAGAATGTACGTAAGGAGGGTGGTGGGGGAGAAGAGGGAGGAAGCACAAGAGAGAAAGGACATACCTTTACACAGCAAATCTTTCTGTTAATTATAAAAAGGTTTTGTAGTAGGAAATCAAAATGTTTAATAAGTAAACAAAGTGAGCGGTATTTTACTCTAGGTTTCAACAGGACTAGCAAGCAGATTGCACAGCATGCCAGCACCATGTCCCTGAAATGTACTTATATTTGACAATGTCCTTCTAGGTAAAAACAGGTCTTGTAAGACACTTTTCTGTACTGATGATATCTGTATCCAGAACAATATAGCACAGTGACAGAAATAGTTGTATTACTTCTGAACAACCTAAAGTAAAGATGTGTGCAGAATTAAAAGGCTCAGCTCCTGGAAGCAGTAAAGGCAAGTTAACGTGCTACTGACTCTTCTCACACCATCTCACAGGGCACAATAACACAGATACACCTTTTCTTTTTCCAGAGCTATCATGTTCAGAGAACCCTGCAAAACACTGAAATGCAGGCTGAAGCCAAGCCTTGAAGGTAGTGAATTTCATTCTACAGATACATCTTTTCTCAGTTCATGTACAGCAGTAATAAAATAAAGTGAGGGCGACATCATTTGGTGTGATCAAGTAGTTAAATGCTTTAAAGGGCTTCTCACACATTTGTAATTTACTGAGTACAATTGGAAGGGTGAGATGAGGACACTGGTGGAGAGGTAAGATGAGAGGCAGATTCCTCAATTCAATTTCACACCAAAAACCTTTCCAAACAGCAGCAATAGTTTATAAAAGCCCTTGCAAAGACTCTGTAGCTGCCTGTACTCATTCTTCTTTTTCCATTAGCTGTCTTCTACCTCCTTGTACACGGCTTCTTTTAAGTGTGCGTCTACTCTCAACTGGGCAAATATCAGAACTTCACAGAATTTCATCAGGATAAAGTGTTGTATACTTCCTTTGCAAAGTAACCTCACTTAAAGGCCCTATAGTATTATTATTAATCATTTTGGCTCTAAAGACTCTTACACTGATGAGGAAAAAAAAAAGGAGATGATTTAATAAATACAAGAAAAGAAAAAAGTTAAAATCTGAGTAGTTGTAGAGTGTAGAGAGTGTGCAAGAGGATGAAGGACAAGGATGTATTTGCTGCCTTCAATATTTATTTTCTTACTTAGTAAGTTATATTCTGGTAATTACAGCCAGGGGTTGAATAGATCCACTTTGTTAAAAACTTGTGATATTTTAAGTCAGAAACCTAGGCTGAGGAATGAAGAGATAACTTGCATGTTAGGCTTTGAATTGCTACCAGTGCCTAACATTTATGACAGCTCATACCTTTTCCAGAGCTAGATTCACTGCTGCCATCCCAAACTGTGTTGAAGCTTGAGACTTATGTAACATTCCACATTTTGCTTAACTCTGAGTGCTCAGACCTCTGTGCTACTGACCATGAAAGCATGCAGGTGGGAAAATAACCAGAAACAGTAAAGACTGGGGTCCAAATTCTGTTACTTGGGAAGGTTTCTGTGCGCTCTCTGTATGCGACAAAACTGTGCAATAGTCCAAAATTATACTAGACAAGCAAATAACTGACAATCTGTTCTCAAAAATGTGATATCTGGACTCCTCTTTTGGGCAAAAGACACATTATTCAGCCCAATGAAAATGAAAGCAACATGTCATAATGTGAAGGAGTAAAGGATCACTCAAAATTCATAAGCCTATCACTCTAAGCAGTCCCCTTTAGCCGTGTACATCTAAAGAGAGGCAGCTATTTTCGAGGTTCCACTGGAATATTATCTTCAACAGCATCTCATAGAAGACTCTGTTAATGCAGCATATGTGCTTTTGTGAAGTCTGCAGCTATTCAAGTCATGGCTCATAACAGACTGTGAAAACTAGAAGATTCCTGATAAAGATACCTTTCTGCAAAAAGTACTCGGGTTATTTACCAACCTTCCACTGTGTGGCCATTAAGGCCACAGATCAGGTGCCAGTACTTTGTAGGGGCACACAGCTGGGACAGCTGACTCACGCTGACCAGAGGGATATTCTACAACTCACAATGTCGCATTCAGCAAAAAAAGGCTCAGGGAAAGGAGGAAAAAGGGTGTTGATCATGGTTATGATATTTGTATTCCCAACTAAATGTTACAGGTGTTGGGGCCTTGCCTTCCATGATGGGGCTGGACAGCTGACAAAGGAAAGCAGTGAAAGAATTCCTCTTTTTCCTCTGCTTGCACACATGCCTTTTGCTTTCCCTATTAAAACTCCACTATCTTCATTCGTGAGTCTTCTTGCCTTCCTTCTATTTTCATCCTGTCTCGCAGGCAAGAGATGTGAGCATATGACAGGAATCTGGTCTATGTAAACACAGTTTCTGATTAATTTATTTTTTTTAATTGCCCCAGCGATTCTGAAGTAATTATATAATCAATGCTGTGATGAAAATATTTTGCAAAAGAGATACCTCATCCCACGTATTATGGCAATGCTGAAGAGAACTGTAAAAAAGGTTATCTTCATGTCAGGCTAAAGCAATTGAACTATGATAAAAAGAAGAGCTGTTATATAGAGACTTTTCAGGGAATTACTTGGTGAAGAAATTTTCCTTAATATGCCATCTACACCTCTGCCAGCAGAACTTGAGACCCTTTTCCCCTTGCCTTCTTCTATACTTTACACAGCTTGGTACTTGATTAATTTTTTGCCTACAGTTACTTGTTGATGGAAACGTCCCTTCCTTCTCTTCTTTCCTATTTCCCACTAATCTCTCTGCTTTTTTTTTTTTTTGAACATTATTTTGATTTTGCTGCAGCAGAGATACCTGATGCGCTCCCTCCCCTTTCAGATTCCCTCTGCCTTCCTCTTTCTTCTGCTTCTCCTTGACCCAATTCTGCTCTACAAAAATTTCTTGTGGATTTGTTAGGTTTTTCTTTGGACAGGTTTGGGGTTTGTTTGGTGGTTTTGGGGAATTTTTATTTTTGTTTAGCGAGGGGGTGGTGTTTGATGTTGGGTTTTGAGCTGGGGAGAAGAAATGAGGTATCTGTCTGTGATGTTTGTGCAGTGCAGAAAGTACATCCCTTTTTTTCTCTCCATTTCTCAATGTTCTCTCCATTTCCCTGTGTGTTGGGAAATGGAAGACAAACCTAGGAATCATTTGAACAAGATGTTATCAGGCTTTTTCTTATCACTGTGTCTCTGCTTATCAGAAGGAACATAACTGTTTATCTGGTGGGAACTATGTAGGGTAGCACTTTCACACCATGGGACTTCTTAGAAATATGATAGGATATATAACCAGGTGGAAGAAAACCCTAATACAGGATGTCCTGCTAAATGTGTATTACAGGAATTAGATTGTGAACTGAGCAGTTCCTTGGTGTGACTGGGAGAGTAAGGGCAGTGATTAAGAGTGGTTGCAAGATGGGTCCCAGTTGCGCAATTAAACAGATGAGCTGCTGAAATTCCCTTATGTCATTCATGCTGCTTCAGTCCATGGTATGAACAACTGGATGCCCTGGCAGTCATTTATTTCATTTCCTGCTCAGCTTAGCTTCTAAACTGAGAAAAAGTCTGAATTTTGGAGTTAAACTGAGATGCCAAAATACATTGCAATGAATTGGCACTCAGGTGGACTCTTTGCCACCCCCCTTATCTACAGATAGAGAAGGCAGATTGGGAAATACAACCTATCAATCTTAACATCACGGTGCTTATAAGACAAACATTCATTTTTATTTCCATCCATTCCACTACTGATGTTCAGGCACACTACAGTACTATGACAAACCAGCTAGTAACAGCTGTGAAGTTCAAAATCTTCCAAACAAACAAAGCACATATAAATACATGGCATATCTTGCCTTCTGAGCAGACTTTAGCTGGACGCAGAAGGAAAAACTCATATTGGCCCCAAAACTGTTTTGCTTTTTTAAAATAAATTAATTCTAGATTTTCAGTCAATCAAATCCTAATGATCACAACCGGGACCAGAGCTTGCTAGGGAATGAGTCACTTGATGTATTCTGGGAAAGCTGTTATTGAAGGGGCAAAGTCAAAGCTTTAAAAATGGAGAAACACACCCTAAACCAAACAAAAAAGAAAAAAAGAGAAAGAGGTAGAAATAACAAAGTTATAAATTCCATTTACAAATTCAGTCCTACAGAAAAGAAAAAAAGTCCAGAAAATTTGCCTAGTCTACATAGCCAAAAAAAAAAAAAAAAAATAAATTGAATATTACCGAAGAAAAGAAACTGGGATAATTCTTGTCCAAACTGTAAGTTTGATTATTTATTTCCACCATAGGTTATCATACCTGAGGTCCTGAAGGAAGGAACGTTAGAAAAGGTACTCTGAAAACACACAGACAGCAAGGCAAAATAAAAGTTTGTGCTGAGCCATTTCCTTAAAGAAGCTAGATAGACTTGTGCCATGACTGCTTGACCAGAGGGTTGTCTGATCATTGTCACAGTTACCCAGCTAGTCATTAAGCTTGATGTTCACATCAGACCATGTTGCAGAGAGTGCTTCTGGGCTAGTGATTCCTTCAGTAGTCCAGAAAAGGAATTATATGGTATCTTGAAAGTTAGAATTTTTCTACCCTTCTTGTCCAACAGATTCATGTTGTGTGCCATTCAGGAGGTTGTGCCTTGTCACGCAGTTGCCAAATATCTTCCTTAGAACAAAAATACTGTCTATTTACCAGTAAGGATAAACAATAGAGAGAAAACAAAAGTGAACAAGTTGCCCACATACCTATCATAGCTCACAATCATCATTTCGTCATGGCCTTGAGAAAACTGTCACAATTCAGAGCTCAAACTTATTTTTTCTCTTTTGCTTTTCTCCCTAAAGGAGCATACCTCTTAAATCTGAACAGAGGGTGATTTCCTTCCACTTTGTCCTTTGACTTTTTGGCTTTCTTTCACTAAGATAGATTTTTATGGTCAGGCTGGAGAACCTGGGAAAATAATCAGAGTTCTTAATGTGAGAATTGGCCCTCTGTCATTCCTTTACTGTTTGCTGGCGGGTGCCAAATTTGCACTTATTTTTTAGAAAAATACTCTTCTAATAGAAAACATTTCCAACAGATGTGACAAGATGCTTTAGTGGGTAGTTACTCACACTGCTGAAAAGTCAGCATTTTTACTTCTAATATGAGTTCATGTAACCTTGGAAGTCACCTCCGGTTCATGTACCATTTCTCCATATTATACTGGAATGCCCTCCACCATCACACTTCTGCTCCTTGTATAGTAATTTAGAAGCATTTAAAGGAAAGTTATCCTGTATCATTGCCTTTAGCAAGCTAACCGAGCCAAAATTTTAAATTCCTCTGCTAGGAGACACATTTTTCAATTCAGTGATCTTACAGCTTTCGCAGGAAACCTCCAGGTTCTGAAATACTATTCTAACAGGTTTGGTAGGTTCTGAAGCCCTTGTATTAGAAAAAGACTACCTTTACTCAGACACAAATGGATTGTTTAGATAATGGGCTACATGCTTTTGCAGTACAACTCCGAAAAACTGTGTGGGAAATGAAGCCAATAAACGTTTTATTCTAAATACCAGAGTCACTATGGAAGGAAAGAACAGGGATAGATTCCTCAGAAGCTTCTTGGACACTGTGTACAAAAAGCAACTAAGCCAAACATGCTTAAGTAGGAGAGATCCAAGAAGTTATAGCATGATTTTAAGAGACTTTAGTCTGAAATATCAAAACCATGTATTTGGATAATTGTCAATATATGGAGATGTTTCCAATTGACAGTTCTGGTTAACTCCATGCACTGGTATTCACACCACACAAAAACCACTGCCCACATATGGAGATAACCAGAAATAGTTACCGAAACAGCTCCAGTTTAGCTGTGGGGCTGTGACCAGAGCTTTCACACTGCCCTTAATAGTGCTAGTCAGGAAGGTTCAACTTTTCCAGCAGTTTTTCTCCACCTTGGAGAATCAAGTTTGTCTGATTTTGCATCAACTAGATTTTGAAAAAGTCTGAAGAGCTCACACATCTCTAAATCAAAAAAACAAACCAAAACCCCCAAAACCCCAAACACACAAAGAAAACCCAAACAAAAACAAAAAAAAAATATGGAAATAGTCTAATGCAGTATAAGTATCAGACTGTGGGAGTCCTTAAAGAAAACAAGTTTATGCCTACCGTGACCAAGTTGCTAGGAAAACTTTTAATGGCTAACAACTTAAAGGGTGTTAGCATAACAAATCAGAAAGATGGAACTTATTTACTGATTGAATTCTGTGGGAAAATACTGCAGAAATGTTATCCTTGGATGTTGAAGGTTAGTGTTTGTACAGAGTACCCAGAAAGCCCAGAGGGAATTCCAGTACAGGGAATGCAAGCCATCTTACTTATGACTTGTACTGAAAGAAACTCTGGAAAGGCACCCAGTGAGTGCTCAGGGCACTCTTGCCTGTGCTTCTACACAGAAAAAGCAAAAAATAGAACAAAAACCACAACCAAAACCCTCAGCATAAGTGACACTAAACAAATTCATTCAAAGCAGCAGCACCTGTTGCTTTTTAACCATACTTCCCAGCAAACTTTCCAGCACACTTCCCATTATATTCAAAGCCCACAATTTTCTCAGTCTCAGACTCTCATAACGATTTGTTCATATGGATAGGGTTTCGAACAAGGCTAGTTCATGAGTAGGGAGTGTGAGATATTGAATAAGGCACAGGACTAAATTTTGGCAATAGCTTGGACTGTGGCTCATTGCTGTATGCCCAGGGAGACTCAGACTGAGCAACTGAGCATTGATGTGCTTAGATCATCAGATTGTAGCTTGGCATCTTCTCATGACTCCCAGGTCACTACTCACTGTTTTGCACTGAAGCCTACAGTTAGGCTTCAGAAATATTTTGCTTGCTTTGTGAAGAGCACGAGTAGATCAGAGCTGTTGTCAAGATCAGTCTTCCAATGAAAGAGAATTAATGATGTGTGTCAGTTACGCTCCTAGGATTTTTTTCTCCACAATGCTCCACTGAAGTTATCTATGCACAGGTCAACTTCTCTTGAGATAGCTGAGGTTAAATAAGAGTGATCACACATCAAAACAATGTTCAAGCCACACAAAACCATACATGAGGGTCAAGTGCAATGTATCATTTATTTCATGGATTCCCACGTGTGTCCGGATGTCAGGCAGAAGGCAACACAAACAACACCCCACAGTAACATAGCACTAATGTTGAGTAAAATTCATCCTATGAAACTTTACATTTATTGTATGAAAATAAGAGCTTCTTCTAGAAGTGGCAGATTTTTTTCTATTTAATATAAAAGGAATTTAAAATTACTAGCTTTGACTTATACAATTAATTTTAAATTTCCAAGTAAATTAAAATTAATTTTGCCTCCATATCATAGTCTGAAAAAAAATCATTGTAGATTGTGCTGTTACACATTGTTAGAATAATCCCGGCAGAATACAAAACTTAGTTCAAAAAGGTGATTTTAGGAACTGATCAAAACCCAAATCTGAAAAGGCCACAGAATTGCCAACATCAAAACCTTTTCATCGCTATGGAAACAAATCCAGTGGGAAATGACTGCATATTTCTTTTGCGTACCAGTAATTTCTAACAACATAACTTCAACGAGTCCTCAGTTAGCAAAAACACTGTTCACAATATTTTTAATCTGATGTCATATTCTGAACGTCTGGTCAGCTTATACAAGGAAATATCTGTCTGCATAAAGATGAAAATGTTAAATATAGCACAAGTTAACTTCATATAGATGTGACTAAGGATAAGCTATAAAGACAAAGACAGAACTAAACAAGCTTTCTGAAATATCAATACAGTGGTTGAGAAAAAAAAGTGCTATCATACTTTCCCTAAAGCAAAAGGCAAAAAAGGGTCATATAGGGCTAACAAAGGTACATGAAATATACGACCGATCATAACCTGGAAGAGGTAACTGTGAGCAAGTCCAGCCAAGAAGTGCTGTAACAGAACTTGCCACTACAACACAAATCACAGGAAAATCAGAACTAAAGCAGCTCTATGTAAATTTTAGCAGCTGTAGCTATGTTATCATGATAATCTGATTCTCATTTCTCATTAAATTACTTAGTGTAAATGAAGATCTGAGCAATGAACAAAACCCACACATAGAAGCACAGGCAGTCTGCTTGCTAACAGATTTACTTCAGCACCTCATCTGGCTTCTTTGTATTACCCATTGTCTAGTTAATTCCAGACTTCATGTGAAATAATGTAATAATGCTTGACTACATCTTCTCTGCAAAGCATATCTAATCTCATGTTTATGAGATTAGTGTTAACCTATATTGACACTTGTTGCTACATGCAAAAGACATGAAATTCTTGAAAAGTGTTTAGTCCCAGTAACAAGTCCCAGTAACAAGTCTGGTTGTCTATTTTACCATTCCTCTGCATTCTAATGAGCCTTCTATTTATTTTATTTATTTATCCTTTCAAAAGTTACAGTGTTACATCTTCTTCAATAGATGACTGGATTGTGGCAAATATAACATCACTAATAGGTCAGTGAACGTTGTTCCCATTTTCAGTTTCTAAGAGGTCAGTTTAACTCTCCACCTAGCAAAAGATAAATTCAGCTAAACTGTTGGGTTTTTTCATGGATCCGTGCCTAATAAATTAGTGAAATGATACTGAAATGATCAGTAGTGAGTCAGTTAATGAAATGATACAGTTAGCATCATGTTAGTTACAGTAGCACAGTTAGTGAAATGATAGTGAAATAATACAGTTCAGATGGTTCATGCTTTTCTCTTTTGCTTCATATTCATGAATAATGAGATAGTCAACTTTAGCTTTACAGCAGGAACTTGGCTAATGCCTACTCTGTACTCAGCCAGCCAGATTCTGCTATGTAGTATCGAACAAAGTTTCTTGCTGACCTGAAGGGAAGCAGACATTCCTCCCTGGAATCTCATATGTATTGGTTAACTTATTGCAACCATAAGAGATAAAGGGAGGAGGGTCAGAAAATTTTAGATTTTCAGACAATGAAATACTAATAAACTGATCACTGAATACTGATTCTGTAATTAAAATTGTCTCATTGATATCTTCTTTAAAATAGCACAGAATTCAGCTGGCCACAAGTATATAGCCACAATCAGTATTTCCCTGTCTGTCAATAAAATGGCCTACTCTTAATCCCTTACCATTTCACTAACTTACCATTTCAATATGCAAGTTATTTATTTCCTATACTTCCAGCAGAAGAGTGTTACTGTATAAAGAATTCTTTGTATATTTTTCTGCTCAATACTGGATTATTTAAAAATATATAATGAAATTGGGATTAATCACTAATTTAATATTAGTCTTAAAGTTAGTAAATAAAAATACCCTTCCCCAATAAATTAACAAAAAAAGAAGAGAGAGGGAAATAGTAATACTAACAAATATGAAAATTTGGAATAGAAAAACTTGTGCAGTGATGAGAAAAAAATATACATGACCAACTGCACAAATGAACCATAACACATGCTATGATGGCAAATATTCACCAGGTATTTTCAGAGTAAATATTTATATTCAGATGAAGTTATTGCTGCCAGTGGATGAATTCCTCTTTTTGAAGCAGAAGAATAAACAACATAATAAGTTAGTGCAAATCCAGAGCATTAATTGCAGAAGGATGATATCAAATATACAGGGTAGAGGAAAAGCAACTTGGACAGTTTTCCAAAGGAAAATAGAATTGTAAGAAAACACTGTCTTATATCAAAAATGCACCTGGTAATTCATTAAAAAAATATTGCAGAACAGTTTGTTCTTAACTATATCCGGAAGTAGCTCCTGAGCATCTGTACCAATGACGTCCATCTCAATACATACTTTCCTTGGGGACAGCAGAGAGCAGAAAAACAATGCTGTGAGAGCTACAATATCTTCCCATTGCAATGCTAAGGTCTATTTGTTTGCTTGTTTTTAATAAAACTGCAGTAATTTCTTCCATTTTCTATGGGATCTCATAGACTTTTGGCAGCAGATACAGTATTAGCTCATAAGTAATCTGTCTTGTCTAGGTTTTGAGGAAGAATCTCATAGAAACATAAGCACAAAAATAGATTCTTTTTTAAAAAGGCCTATTTAGAAGCTGGTATTTGATGGAATGCAATTAATATAATTTATTTGTTTAGACCTATGCATACTTTTACTGTACAGACTTTGGAGTGACGATTCACAGACGAAATATCTTTTAGTATTCACCTGAAGCTACTTTCACAATTTTGCCATTGTCTTTTTAATTCACCTTAATGCCACATTCTCTAAATCGAAGCCACCTGGGCAGGTCAGCTCTATCAGGCTCTGAGAATTGATGGAGAAATAGATAGAAAAGGAAGGTACTCAGGGAATTTTCACTCTCCACAGTTATCGGAATGCATCTTCACAAGAAACTAGTGTCTAAAGCAACCCACCTACTAATCAAAGTTAAAGTGCAATTACAATATATACTTAGAAGCATTAAAAGTCTGTTGGATTTTATAAGATGACTACAAAGTTCTGGCAGACCTTCTTATGACAGGAAAAAGCGGAGTTATGTGAAATCTGATTAAAGTCTTGTTGGCATTAGAACAGAGTTATCCTGTTCACCAGAAAATGGTTGGCCTCAAACAGGCCAGACAGTTTCTTGGACATAGTTCCTGAAAAAGGGTGGCATATACTGGCCTGCAATTGCACTTACATGACATGCAAAGTTGCTAGACTAGAAAATACCCCTGACAGTCTTCTGGGGATAACTTTTCATCTCCATTAGCAAGCACTTACGCACTTTTAGGATGCAAGTTTTCTAATGCAGGTAACAATGTTGCCTTTTATTTTCAGAACTGGGAAATGATTCTATTAAAAACCAAATATTTTAAAGAGAAATTAGTTAATTTAGTGTTCATGAGAGTTGTGGTGGGTTGAACTTGGTTGCTTGCCAGGCTGCTACCCAGCTGCTCTCTCATTCCCTCTCCTTAACAGGACATGTAGGAAAATAAGATGAAAAAGCTTGTGGGTTGAGATAAAGATGAGAAGATAACTTGCCTTCAACCATCATGGGCAAAACAGACTCAGCTTGAAGAAAAATTAATTTAATTTCTTGGCAATTAAAGCAGATTTAGGTAGTGAGGAAAAAAAAAAGACAAAAAATAAAATGCCTTCTTTCCATTCATGCCTTCTCAGGTGCAACCTCACTCACCTACTCCACAATCTCAGTGGTGCAGTTTTGGTCCTTTTATAGACTGCAGCCTTTCAGGATAAACCTGTTTCACCACAGTGTCTCCATGGGCTGCAGCTCCTTTGGGAGATATCCACCTGCCCCAGTGTGGGGTCTTCCATGGGCTGTGATGTGGGTGTCTACCCCACTATGGTCCTCCACAGGTGTCAGGAAGTACCTGCTCCACAATGATCTCTCCCATGGATTGCAGGGGAATGTCTGCTCCAGTGCCTGGAGCACTGTCCCCCTCTCCTTCTGCTTTCCCCTTGGTGCTCACAGCGTTGTTTCTCTCACCATTTTTTCCTCATGCTTTTGTGTGTGTGCTGCCAGTGGCTCTAAACATTTCACCCTTAGCCATCATCGTTCTTCAAGTTACTCTGGTGCTCACAAAGTCTGGGAGACAATATTTTTTGCCACCATTTATGTAGCTTTTAGCCTTCCAATTTAAGATCAACAGGGAAGTAAAATATTAACTGGATATTTCATAAGCATCATGCTGGGACAGGACCAGCTGCTTCCACAGAAGCCTGTAGACACCACAGGGGAGTAACATGGCTCACTTGCTGCCATCTTGCCCCCATTACAGTCATGCATTTGCCCTGAGAGTCTGCATTTGCCCTCTTCTGCATGCCTATTCACTGAGTCATCCAGTGAACCCAGCCTCGCTATTTTGAGACTCCATTGAGCATACAACGTGGCCATAAATAGAAACATGTCTGAAGACAAATAAATACAAAATAAATTGCTCATTTTAGCTCGTTGTAAAAATTGTTGAAAATAACTGTCCTTCCGACATGAAAGTCAAGGCAGTTTTTTGCCATTTTTAGTTAGGAGTTCATCTGTTTCCTTTGAATTAAGGAATATTTCTGTACTTCGAAAGCTCTGCAATCTGAATAAATTAGAATCTATTTTGTCGCTTTCCAGTATCTTAACAATTTTGCTCTTTTTTGTTGATTTCAAATCATTTCCATTTTAATTCAAAATGGAAATTTCTGTCAGCTGATAATATTCAAGTTTTCAATTTCTGTAAAAATTAACCATCCTGTTTGGTTTCTGATGGCAGCAACTGAAGTATGTAGTCAGTGATTACCTCTGCTGGTTTTGGCTTGCTTGAGGTTTTGACCTCTGCTTTGCAGCTGTTTCTAATGCCAAGTGAATGTGGCTCTTGCTGGAGATGACTGAAGCACAGTGGTGCTCAGGGCAGATATCTGATCTGCTGAGAAATCTCTGTGTATTTTGGGAAGACATCCATTAGTGGAGTTGAACACTTTCAGGCCTTTATAAACATGGAGAAATTGGTGGTTTATGGCAAAAACCCATAAGCTTTGGAAAGGTTAAAGTGTTTGAACATTCACTTAGAATACCCTCACAGTTCCACTCTGTACGTGTGGCAGTTTATGAAAGTTTAAACTTTTTTTTCACCAAGAACAGCAAAAAGACTGTACTAAAATCTAGAAGATTTAATAATTTATAATATAGTTAATAAATTTAGTAAATTATGAGAGGCAAAATACAAGATGCAACATTACAAAGAATTTGAAATGCAGGACTAGAAGTCATATGAGAAAATACTGATAGAATAGCAAAAGCGAATTCTCTAAAGTAATTATAGTTTTGCTTGGTCCAAAGGAGTAAGTTAAACAATTTAGTTAGAAATCCATCAGAAATATTGTTGCGTTGGCATCCCCAAGTGTTTGCTCTCTTTACACCTATTAGTAAACCAAAGTTGTCATATTATTTTTGTGTCATCTTGATAAAGACTCTGCAGTGAAACATGCATGTTCTTCTTGTGTACTTGCATGCAGTCTGATGAGCACGAATGTTTATATGTGTATATGAATCTCAGTTTTTAACATATAAAAGATTAGATGTCCAGGCTTAGGCATCCTACTTCCAGTCATAAAATCTTTTTTCCTTCTAAGCTTTTAAAAGTTTGGCCTTTTAAAAGTTAAACGAAGTACAAGGTATTTCAGTGAGAAGTTTTGTTTGCAGTTTGGCCAGGAGATGATTCACTCTAGCCCAGGGACTGCAGCATTGTCAACATCAGGTAAGGGCTATCCATAATTCCTTTGAGAGAAGTAGAAGAATTAGAAATGCATAATGAATTAGTGAATCACACAAAAACCTTGGGGAAGAGATTTGAATCAGAACAAAATAGAAAAAAAGAAGGAAATGGTGTGAAAGGAACTAGTGATTTGATATTGTGATTCTGTTTGTTGAAAGCAATACCCAGGATGGAGGCTCCCACTGAGCACAGAAGCACCCAAAGAGGCAGTTAAGGAGCTAAACTGAATGGCCACATCTAGAGAGTAGTGGTCAATATCCTAAAGATCAGTGATGAGTGATGTCCCTCAGGAGTTCGCACTGGGACAAGTACTTTTTAATATCTTCATCAATGACATAGACAGTGAGGTTTAGTATACCCTCAGCAAATTTGCAGGTGACACACCTGAGAGACAGTATGCCATTAAGGAGGGACTTGTACAAGCTCAAGAAGAGGGCCCATATGAACCTCAGAGGGCTCAAAGAGTCCGTGTGCAAGGTCCTGCATCTGGGGCAACCCCCAGTATCAGTACAGGCTAGGGAAGGAAAGGATTGTGGTCAGCCCTGTGGAGGACTTGAGAGTGCTGGGGGATGAAGAGCCAGACATAAGCCAGCGTTATGTGCTCACAGCCCAGAAAGTCAACCCTACCCTGGGCTGCATCAAAAGCAGTGTGACCAGCAGGTTGAGGGAGGCAATTCTACCCCTCTGCACTGCTCTCGTGAGACCCCACCTGCAGTACTGCATCCAGCTCTTGGGACCTCAGCTTAAGAAGGACATGGACCTGCATGATCAAGTCCAGAGGAGGGCCACAGGAATGATCAGAGGGATGAAACAAACCCCCTGTGAGGAAAGGCTGAGAGAGTTGGGGTTGTTTAGCCTGGAGAGGAGAAAGCCCCAGCAAGACCTTATTGTGACCTTTCAATACTTAAAGGGGGCTTATAGAGAAAGATGGGGACAGACTTTTTAATAAGGCCTATAGCTACAGGACAAGGAAAAATACTTTTAAAATAAAAGAGAGTAAATCCAGACTACTTGTAAGGAAGAAATTTTTTACACTGAATATGTAAAGATGAAACACTGGCACAGGTTGCCCAGAGAGGTGATAGATGCTCCATCCTTGAAAACATTCAAAGTCAGGTCGGATGGGGCTCTGAGCTACCTGATATTAGTTGAAGATGTCCCAGCTCATTGGAGGGGGGGTTGGAATAGATGAGCTTTGAAAATCCCTTCCAACCCAAACCATTCTATGATCATGAATAATTAATTAGCATTACAGCATAGAGCACCCACGGCAAACATGCCAACTTTCATCTGATAGTTTTGAAAGAATTTGGCAGTTAAATTATTGAGCTGCTTAGCTATAAAAACTTAATGACAAATTTGAAGGATTAGATCAACTTTTAATGTACCACTAAATATGAGCACAGTGGATCTGAACAGGAAACCTGAAAATATCATTGGGATGAGAATTATAAATCACCTTGTTAAAATCATATGGGTTTGCAATGGGCAGCAATGGGCAATAATGGTTGTAATATTTCAGCTAAACAGTCAGTAAAAGTATCTAACTAGTTTACTTGGACTTCAGAAAGCATTTCAAACAACCCACTAAATAGACAATTATGGAAATAAATAGACAATTATGGAAATAAATAGACACAGGGCAAGAGATAATGATCCTCCAAGGTGAAAAAAACAGTTAATTTCTAGAAACGAGATACACTGGAACAAGATCCACAGACTTAGGTGCCTTACATAGCCTTTTATTATACACCCACAAAGTTACTCTTCATCCTACAAGAACGAAGGATGGGGAAAAACTGTATAACAAAAAAAAAAAAAAAAAAGATTAATCCAGAACATTACAAAATTAGGTCAGTTCGCTGCAAATTGTCAAAACCCCTTTGTTTCTGAGGAAGTTAACCTTGCTAAGGCCAGATTCCGCGTTTTGTGCAGCCTCTTGGAAAGTATTCAAATAACTACTTGGGGAAAAAAAAAAGACGATTTGAGCACTAACATGGAATCATGATCCATGTGAAAGACTGTGACAACATCGTGAACAATGCCATGCCTTAATCAGGAACTCTGGCCTAATCACTTCAAACAAATTAATGAATAATATTACAGTGGAGTTGTAAGGGGATGTCTATGATAAAAATAATGAGTCATGCAAACTCCTTTATTAGATGAGAGACTGAAAGGCTTGAAGTGGTATATAAAATAATGGCAATAGTTAATAATGTATTCTGTTTTACTTACCTTAGCATACTAGAAGATGCAATTGCATGGAAAGAAATGCAAGAAAGTATTTGTTTACAAACTGTGTCAATAACCTATGTAAGGAATTGATATATAACAGTATTAAAAGCATGTTTATATGGAGTCAGCACAGATTAAATCACTTATAAGGGAAAGGGCTATTGTGCTTTGAGGCATAATCAAGCCAGAAAACAATGGAGCTAGAAATAAAGTTGGTGTTGGGGAAATGATATTTATGTCTGCTAAGTATATCTGGGCTTCCTGCTTCACACGTTCATAGGTTCTTGTGATCTAATGCATGTTCCTTCACATCATAAGCCAAAAACACTGTGTCTGGCCAGGTTTATTGCTTGCTCTGTTCCCAAGTGAAATACTTCTTTTCGTAACTCTTTAGTTTCCTACATTATTTTAGCAGCTCAAGTGGGCCCTGGAGATCCTACATCCTGCATCTTAGAACACCATCAAAGCTGTATAGAACTGGTCACCCTTTTCTGACTTCACAGGATACCCTTTGTTTTTACATTTTGTTTTTTGTTTGGTTTTTTTTTCCTTCTAGTTCAATATGTTACTGCTTTTATTTGGCACCATAAATCTGTCAGTCATGTAATCTCAACTTGTAATGCATCTTAGCTCCCTGTGTTGTTTTGGGCATTTCAGAGTTTGTGGATAGCTAAGGACAGCTTTCCACATGCATTCTACGCGTTACAGAGCCCTGTGCCAGCTGAAGAGGACTGTATGTTGAAGTGAAGTTGAAATCTGAGCTCCCCCAGACCCATCCAGAATCACCTAGCTGGGGTGCTGACATTGAACAAATTAGATTAGTGTTACTGCAGACTGTAAATGGCAAAGAAGATAAAATCTCTGACTCCTTCCCTATTAAACTATAAGGGAACTGAAACTTATTTTTCTTTTCTCTTCACCACAGTATAAAAGTAGTAAAGATCTTGATCTGTAGACTGACAAGCAAGCTTTCTTGGTACTGGTATTGGGCTGACCCCAGGCTGATTACTCAAGAATGGGCACATAAGGTGTCTGAAGTCTGGGCAGGCCATTATGAGGGGACTAAAGAAATTGTAAATCAGCTACTTTACTGCTCTTTGGTCTTCTCTTGCTATTAGCTGAGAAGTAGCTGTCTGATACTTACTTTTTTTTCTTTTGTAGGGTGCTTTGTACCAGGAGATACTTGTTATGTTTGGATCCCAACGAGAAAGCCACAGAGACTTTCAAGAGCGTCAACTGTTTTATTAACATCCTAGAAAAGATATACTGAGTTACAAAAATCTTATGCCTGTTCTGATTCTGCTATGGTGATGCAGCATCTGACAGACCCTTGGTCAGGGCACAGCACATGGAATATGGCACATGGCACCCATCCTGTCCATGGTGAGGTTTGCCAGCATTACAGTCTTTATTGGGTTTTCCTCCAAGTAAACAACTCTACTCATCATTTCTTCTGTTGAGCAAAAGGATGTGTATGTGAAGACATCCTACTTTGCTTCAAGATACAGATAAGAATATGCTGGTGGTGGCATCACTGGTGATCCTACATTAAGGGATTTGTGCAGCACAGAACAGTCCTGAAGGCCAAATAATATATGCAGTAAAGCACATGCTTTCACCTACTCAGGTCAGCTGCTGGGTGGATCAGTAACTCCTTATCGTACAGCAGTCTGTCCTCCTTCCATCTGGGATACAGTGGTTTTTCTTCCTAGTAACTGGTGCTGTGTTTTCAACTTTAGTCTGAGACCAATACTGGTAATACACCAGTTTTAGTTGTTGCTGAGTAATGTTTACCCCAATTAAGGACTTTTCAGTCTCTCCTGTTCTGCCAGTGAGGAGGGGCACGGAAGCTGGGAGGGAGCAGAGACAGGACACCTGACCCAAACTAGCCAAAGGGGTATTCCATACCACAGCACATCACACCCAGTATATAAACTGGGGAGAGTCACCTGGAAGGCACTATCACTGCTCAGGTTGGGCTGGATATCAGCTGGTCTGTGGTAAGCAATTGTATTGTGCATCACTGCTGTTTATTGTTTTTTTCCTTTCCATTTTTAGTTTTATATTCTCTCCCGTTGTTGTTTCCCTTATTATTACTATTAGTAGTAGTAGTCTTATACTATACTTTAGCCCGTGGCTTTACATTCATTTCATTCTCCTCCCCATCCCACCCCAGGGAGGGGGTGGGGAATGGGAGATGAGCAAATGGCTGCATGGGGCTGAGTTACCAGGTGGGTCTAAACAATGACACAGTCTTCTGTTATGATCACTACAGAAGACACAGTATCTGGGACTGAAAAAACAAGTAGACATTTTTAATTCTTGGAAGTCCATTATGGGTTTATAGTCCTCACAGGTCTTGGGCATTTATCTATTTATTTATTTATCTGTTTAGGTTTCCTCATCAGAAAGAGCCACTTTGTTTTAAAGTCTGAAGAAGAGCTGTATCTTTTGGTTTATTACACAGTCCTCAGCTGACTCCTTCCACAGTAAGACATACAGCTTTTCTCTAAATTCACACATTTTTTATAACTCTCCTGTAATTCTCAGAATGATCTCTGAAACCATAGCTATACCCAAGTGGAATACCATGGCAGTGACACTTACCTAGTGAGATTCTCTGGGCATTTTTCATAGCACTGCTGAAATTATGCAAAGCATGGAAGGGCCCAATACAAACACGACTTCTTCCTTGTGAGTCTTAGGCCACAACCTAAGTCATGGTCACAAACTTCTGAACACTTTCACTTTAATCAGAAAATATGATTGCTAAGCTTTTGCCTAAGATGTTTAGAACCCTTTAAAAATCTCTCTAAAGCCAGAGGTCTTTGGGGTTAGTTTTCTGTTGCCTACGCATATTGATCATGTATCATCCTTCTCCAAAACAAATAACATAGAAAAAGCATGCTCATGACCCTTTTGCATCCCCATTCTCTCCTTTTGTCCCTCATTGTATTAAACTTTCTTTTCCCTTGATTAGACTGTAGGATCATAGGATAACTGAGGGTAAAAGGAACTTCATGAGGGTCAGCGGTGAGATCAAACCAGGTTGTTCAGGCCTTTATCCAGTCAGATCTTGAAAAACCCCAATGATGGAAGCAGCAAGTGCTAAGTAGAGAGGCACAGTCTTGCTCCTCAGTCAGTTGGCTGTGCTGCTGCTAATACACAGCATAGGATGCTCTTGGCCATCACTGCTTGACAGGAGTTACCACTGGCTCAGGCTCAGCCTGCTGCTCACCAGAAGCCCCAGGACCTCTTCAGCAGAGCTGCCCCCAGGAAGGCTGGCCCCAGCTGGGATCACTGTAAGGGGATTAATTTCATTTGAAGTACTGATCTGAAGAGTTGTTCTTATTGTGGAAAATGGATGTTAACAATTTACTGACTCACCTTAATAGCATTATGTGTGACACTGAAGCCCACAGAAGTTAATCCATCTCCCCACAATTCACCACCCTGTGAACGCATATTTTAGTAGTTGCCTCAAAGTATATGGTGATAAATGTATTCCTGTTTCAGACCAACCTTTTCCAAAGGATTTCAGATCAATTTACTACTGCATCCAGTGTTACTTTAATAGCTAACATTCTTCACTAAATCTGGTATTCTAGGCTGAGATACACATTTTTACCACTCAGTGACAGGTAAGACATCTATGTCCTTTAATGTTATACTTTATCACTGAAATGAATGCACAAAGTATTTTTTATTCTTGTGTTTTTTTCTTTCACTTGCCATGGCAACTTCTCCTTCAATCCACCCTTCAGTCAAATTCTGGCACCCAGAGTACTGTCAGTGTCACTGTTAACCGTGAAACCTTGCTTGGTTTGAATTCGTTATATTCTGAAAAATTTTCTTCGCATGTAGCCTTGCTTTGTATCCAGCACTATACCTGAAGATCCTTCCAACTAAACATTTGCTAATGACATCGAATGTTGCCTCCATTAACACATCTGCCTGTTTACCAGATCTGTTTTGAAACTTGTTTTACCTGATGACTATTTGTCTACTTGATTACAGCTTTCTCATTTCATTAGTAATGACTGCCCTTGCACCTAGTGTTCTTTTAACAGTTGTGGGTTATTACCAGGATGTAACGGAGATCACATCATTCAGCTGAATTTCCCACTGACACAAGTAGAAATTATTATAAGTGTTCCCTGAACTTATTATTTCTTCAAGAACAGACCATTTCAATTTCTAGTTATCGAATCACTTCATTTTATTGTCCATCCAAGGAGTTAATTTATTTTGCTTTGGTAATTTCTTTTACTTCATGGTAGTAATACCTTGTTTCTTTCTCTTGATAAACAGATTGCACAATATTTGCTCAGACTGACCTTGAGCATTTTCATTTTTCCTGGTTTTATTTATTTTTTTTACTATTGCTCCATTTCTCTACCATATGCAAAGCTCAATTTTTCCAAAAAAAAGGCTCTTCATAGAAACTTAATGCTGACACAAAATAATTCTTAAAAGATTTAATACTTCATGGTGCACAAGAAAAAAAATGAAAATTCGAAAATTATAACAGAAACAACCGAGACTGGTAGTTTGGACCTAAATTGGGTGTGGTAATTTATAATCCTGAATTAGGATTAGGTGTGCTGTGATGGCAACCTCAACTTTTCAGGGGAACTAACAGATATATTAGAAAATCTGGTTCAGTTCTTTTAGTTTCTTGAGCTATTTTATTTAAATGGAGATGGATGGCTTTATGTTATCAAATCATAACAGCTGAGGATTCTTCAAAATTTGAACAATGAGAGATCATACGTCTACCCAGTTTAGGTGTTCCAACTTTGGACTGGTTTCCTGAGTTGCATGTGTATTTCTGGCTTTCAGTAACCCCACTTGGCTCTGTTTTCATTTATCCATCCTAGCCTAATAAAATTTGCCTTGTCTTCATGTGTAGAATCACCAAGCCTCCTGTGATCTTCTAAACAGGGACTTGCCAAGTTTGAAATCTTCTGAGGCTGTTTGTATGGGGCTTCTGCTTTTAGTAGGCTGCACCAATTCAGTTTCCATAATCTTTGTTCTATAGTGCTCTTTTGTCACTTGTGATCGTCCTACTTAGTTAGAAAAATATCTACCTACCTAGTTAGTCAGAAAAATAACTAGCTCTTTATAAGGTGTGTAGTTTGTGAGAACTAAGGCTAGCTTTGATGATGCAGATAGTGAAGCCTGGGCATTCTTTTTTAACCTTTGTGGAAATGTACTCCGACTGTTCCTGCTGCAGGTAATAGTAAATTAAATAGCTATAGTTTATAGTCGCTTGATCACACCTGTGATGTGCAAGGGTACAGTCAGTGCTAGGGCAGCCTGCTCTCATCTCAGGAAAAAAATTTTTAGTCTCCACCATTCCATGTTGTGTTCAGCTGCATTTCTCTAAACGGCTTGGAACAAATAGTCTCGCTGGAGCTTTCAGATTTGTTACACTCTTAATCACAAACTCAGCTGTTTGAGGAGTACTTTGTTTATACTGGGAATATTGTCGTCTTCTTTATTTTAACAAGCTTCTCCTGGATTGTGACTGCCATAGTCCATAGCTACACAGATACAAGTCAGCCCCCCTGCTGGCTGTCAATCACACCAGTGACCCAGTGTCATCTTTCTCTTCTTAAAGGAACAGCTTCCAGCCCTCATGCTATATTATACTATCACTATTACAAAAGAAGTCAATATATTGATTGTCTTACAAAGAATTCACAGCAAAAAGTTCTTTGCAAGGACCTTCTGGGATTGTTCCACTTTGACTTGCTGACATCTGTTTCCCTGAAATTTCTGCCAGCAAGAGACAAGTTTGCAGGGTCTTGAGAAACCTATGTAAGTGTTAACCTCAGTTTGTATGTGCCAAACAGAAGTAATATCAATTTAGACTATTGCTGATAAAGGGGACAGTTACATCTGTATATGGGCATTTCATAATGTAACAAATACATAAGGAAATTTCACTCTGGTGAAGTCAGGGACAGAACCATACTTGTTTTACCAGCATCAGAATTTCAATCAAGATCCATCTCACAGTGCAAGACAAAGAAGAGTATTCTTGCATTTATTTACCAAGACAGAAATACTTTAAGGATAAACGTTCAGTATGTAAGTTATGGTGTGTTTGTGATCTAATAAAATTATCTTATCATGTCTTCATAACTAATATATTTGCTGACAACCCCCCTCTAGCAAAGAGGTGATCTATCACTTAAGAAGTTTCCAACTTTCTGAACTGAACACTAAGGCTGCATGACCTGTGTACAACTACACACATGTCATATGTAGCTGCATACAGGTGCAATAGGTCTAAGTATGGGCAAACCAAATACCTTCTAAGAATCAGCTGTACCCTGTGTTATGTCCTTATCTGAAGTGTGGGAAGTAATTCCTGCCAACTCACAAATATGATATCTTTAAAAATTGTACCACCATTGCTAGAAGTCTGGGACAGAAATCTTGAGGTATTTTCTATACAAAGCAATGGTGTTTGATGTCCATCCACCTGTGAATACTTTGATCACGGCTATTTTGGGAATACTGATATTTTGGGGATACTGATTTGTGAAGTGCTTGCACATGCAACTCCCCATCCAGACGTCAGACTTTTCTCCAGAGACTTTACAGGCTGGAAAGGAGACAGAGGAATGACAGATTCCCTGACAGGCCCAAAGGAAAAAAAATATCACAGATACCTGAAATCCTTTGAGACTGCCTTAGATGCTATTCATTCCAGACAAATAATATATGCAATATGGGAAAACACCTGGTGCAGTCTTGGATGTCACTGAGGTTTTGACTTTCTTAAATATTCCTGCCTTCTGTCATCATTCTTGTTTATATGTACTGCAACTGTGATTTGCATTTCTGTCATCCTCCAAAGCATGACTACAAATCAACAGTTATTCAGTAAAATTATTTCCATTCCTCTCCTAACAATATGCCCACTTTTTCCTTCCTTGTTTTTCATTTTAATCTAGTTTTACCTCTAATCAGTTTGTCCCAGTGATTTTATTTTAGTCCCTGATGTTTTCTCTTCACCTTTACTGTTTCCTCCAGCCAGTCATCCTTACTATAAATGTCTTCCCTTTGTTTTTTCCCTGAGGAAAGCCCTGTTCTGGATCCTGTGTGCTAAGCACAATTTTATCCCCCCTGTATTGTTTGGCAGTGGTGTTGATCTGGTTCCTGCCACTTTCTAGACATAATTTTGAGGTTGTACTGAGGGAGAAGGAGCTCAGGGAAAGGGGTCAGAGACACACTGAAATCTTTTCTTTGCTTGTTTGTTTCCTCTGTTTCCCTTAGGAATCCAATGAGAGGAGTCAAAAGGTGGAAATGCATTTCCTAAGTTTGAGGTCAGCAATATGCTATAGAAGGTATGCATGTGGCATACAGAATATTCTTGTATTTTGATCCTTTTAGGACAATAACTGTCTATAAAAATGAAGCAGGGAACAAGACAGGTGTTATTACCATCAGTTGCTAGTTTACTGTGGGTAAAAAATCCAACAATGTAAGCATGTGGAAGATGTAAAAAGACATCCACAATAGAGGTCAATTTAGGGAGATGTATATCGTGAAAAAAAGACTCTAGGTCTAAATGCAAGGCTGAAAGGAATGTGCTAGTCCCACACAAAGGAGTATAGGCTCCTCCCAAACTAGAAATAGAGCCAGGCCATGGCAAAGCAAGTCAAAAAAAACCCTTTTCCCTAAGTGACACTGAGTAGCTAGAGCTCAGGGCTTACATCCTGTTTAACACTAGTCAAGAAAGAGAAGATGCATGGCCATCAAATTTCTCTTCTTATTAGCTAGCAGGATAGAAACACTATACATTACGGTCCTTATAGACCTCATTGAACCACACAGATCTGAGGTAGCCAGCTCCAAGTGCTTTGGACAGTTGTCCTGAAATTAAGTTATCCCATGAGTGCCAACAGTGGAGACTGTGGCACTTAATTGTAGAACTGGTAGCTTGCTTCCTTGGGGACAAGCTATGCATGGTGGCATCTACCTTGTAAATACATGAATTTCTTAGTAGATGTGTTTCTTAACCAACTACCTGGAAATGCTTTTGCAGTGTACTTGGGGGTTTTTTTGTTTGTTTTTTTAGAGGTTGCTTTCCACATTTTCCCTTATATTTTGTAAACATTTTGTGTTTTCCTGATGACAGGACAGTAAAAATCTCACATGGATGAGTATAAGTGTATACTGTGGATTGTTCCATTTGAAACAAACTAGGAATTTCCAGGTTTCAGAGATAACTGATGTGGCAAAGTTATCACAGTAAGACATGGCTGCGGCTCTCTGACTCCAGGTGCTTGAGTGGGAAGATACTTAGTCATAGTAAGAGGTCAGAGCTGAGCTATTATGCCAGTGAAATAAAAGAGACACCTATATTACTGAAATATATCTCAGAACATTGATTCACTCTACAGAGTGGGAACAGAAGCTGCTTAATTGGGACAGTACATCATGGTTTCACTATACACTAATAAATTGCCATTATTTTCCCTGGCATAAAAGTAGTAAGAAGTGAAGATTAAGGACTAGACAGCTGTGTGGAAAGTTTGATAATTTATGACAATTCAGTGCTAGTAGCTGCATCAACATTTGAGAGAAAACTTCCTCCCCACCAACATGCAGACTTCATTATGAGGATATAATCTGATACGAATACAGACATAATCTACATTTGACAGAACATAGAAGGCACAATGCATAAGTTTTAGACTTGGCATGAAGCACCAAAGCAGAATAACTCTACACTCTGTGTCCAGAACATATTTTCCCCAACATAGTTTAAATTTAACAACTTCAAGTGGTTTTCTAGATTACAAAACACTTTCCAGACTCATTTCTGGGGTGTGAGCATTAGTTTTGATACCTGTTCTTCTTCAGGCCAGACTGTATGCCTGCTTCCTGCTCTCCCCTGCAATCTCCCTTGCTAAGACAACTCCTGTTCTTGCTGAGGACATTTAATTTGCTGAGATAAGTTCTCCATTTTGATTCTCCTCAACCATGTCATAGCCTGGAGCAGCCTTCCTAGGAAGCATCCTTGTTATTTTCAGGAAAGAAGTTGTCTCCCTCCTTTCAGGTAGTCCTGGTGCAGCAAACAAAACAAATTAAACAACCAGCCTTTCTCTCTACAGCCTGGCCTACTCTTTTCCTTTTTGAAGGAACATAATGTACAGTAACTGCAAATAGACCCATTAAACAGTTGCACAATCCACCATAAATGTCAAAGACCACTTTGTGACTGTTTGACACAGAAGCTTAAGGTGCATAGTCACCCTTGAAGGACTGATTACAGGCATCGGTGAATCTCTCACAAACATACTGCCATTGTGTTTTTAAGAAGTGATCCATCCCCATGTAACTTTGATGAGAGTCGTATCACACCCTTAATGCTTTGATCTTTTATGCACTATTGCGACTGCATTTCCAAGAAATCCAAGCTGGGTAATTTTCACTGAATTTTCATACCAGGCATGTTCCTTATTGTGGTCCTCTGATCCTCATAAGCAATCTGCAGCACATGAGACCCATCTGTGAGAACAACCTTGTTAGAGGCAAACAAAGTGGATTTTCAACATATCTAAGGGATTCTGACTTCTACGGGGTTAGAGAAGCCTGTCCTACTTTACAAGAAAGAGTTTTTGTTGTATACTGATCTTCTAGTTCTGACATTTTCTCTCTCATAACTCTTGATCCTATTACCATTTTACCTTTCTGCAAGGAATAGTCTTGTAGGCTCCATTTCCTGATTGAAAGGAGAGAAAGGCAAAGACAAGAAGAATTAGAAAACACAGACAATAGCAATCTTGTAAGTATCATAAAAACACCAGTTAAAACCATCTTGGGAACGTGAGTGTTCATGCATATATGGTTCCAGTCAGCCAGATCTACTATCAGAGGAAAGGTTAGCATTGTCTTAAGTAGAAAATAGATTAGAAACTGTGTGTGCTTGTAAGTGCACATAGATATGTGGCACTTGGGGACATAGTTTAGCGGTGGACTTGCTAGCATAAGTTTTACAGTTGAACTTGATGATCCTAAGGGTCTTTTCCAACATAAATAATTCCATGATTCTGTATTTTCACATTGACTTCACAGTCAGACACAGTAACAGAAATAATCACATAAGCTTACATGACATCCAAACCTTACCCATATGGAATTTCTTAAGAATGGGAGCACTGAATTTGCATACACAATGTGTCAGGATATCCAGAGCATTCCACTACTTTCACATTTTGCTGTTCTGGAAGGGGATAGTCTTTGTGCCTAAAAAAGCATCAGCATAGAATCATAGAATTGTTAGGACTGGAAAGAACCTTAAGATCCTCTAGTTCCATCCCCCCTGCCATGGGCAGGGACACCTCACACTAAACCACGTCACCCAAGGCTCTGTCCAACCTGGCCTTGAACATCGCCAGGGATGGAGCATTCACAACTTCCCTGGGCAACCATTCTAGTGCCTCACCACTGTTACAATAAAGAACTTCCTTATATCCAATCTAAACTTCCCATGTTTAAGTTTGAACCCATTACCACTTGTCCTACCACTACAGCCCCTAATGAGGAGTCCCTTCTCAGCATCCCTATAGCCCTCCTTCAGATACTGGAAAGCTGCTATGAGGTCTCCACGCAGCCTTATCTTCTCCAGGCTGAGCAGCCCCAACTTTCTCAGCCTGTCTTCATACGGGAGGTGTTCCAGTCCCCTGATCATCCTCGTGGCCCTCCTCTGGA